>JAQIWE010004387.1:0-10824 GCA_034698565.1 Campodea plusiochaeta | reverse complement strand
CCCCAACTAAAAGATCCTGGCGACGTCCCTGATTTTTCCCGATGAGAAAAAAAAATCCAGTATCAGAAATCTTAGTCTTTTCACAGGAAATACTAAAACCCACACTTAAATTTCCATCAACAATACAAACTATATTATACTATCCTTTCATGTTTCATCTGTTCTTTTTCTTTGTATTTCAGTGACAAGTACATCATCTCTTCTGTCCAGTGCCTCTGTAGTTGTTTCTCTTTCGTTGCTGCTATTGACATTAACGTCATCATGGTAGTGATAAACATGAGAGTTATTACACTTTTACTACGGTATATCACTTCAGATGGACTTACTGGAAGGACTAAAGTGAAATAAAAGTGTGAACGCAGTACGCATCAGTTTTGCGAGAAGAAAGCTAAGCGAAGAATGTTGTGAACATTTCATATCATTCAAAATTTTTGTGATAAATAAAGTATATTTATATTCGTGTACATTTATTTTCCTTCAGGATGACGCTTTGGTTTTTACATTTTAACAACATTAGTGGATGTGATTAAATGCATAAAACAATTAAATAAGTACAAAAAATTTATTTTAAAATAATCGAGGATATGAAATATTTGTCTTCATAAAATACTGCATCAATAGCACAAACACTTGGCTGTAAAATAAAGGGAAACACTCTTAGATTTTTCAAAGAACAAAAGGAAAAATATTTTTGTCATTTATTAGAGTACAAAAATTGTTTTAAAATTTTTTGAAGTTTAGTAACTAAATAAAGCTATACTCCCAAAAAAAATCTTTGTTTGAAAAAAAAAAAAGTAAAGGTGCGCTTCTGTGATAAACATTTATATATCCCAGCAAAAAAATCTATCCGTCGTCAATATTCCACAATTTAAATAGTGTTAGTGAATGAGCGTACGACTTTCCTACTGGGTCATAATATAATATTCTTCAAAGATTTAATTTTTGTAAGTAGGGGTGCTACAACGTAAACGACAATGTTGTTGCTTTCACATAATTAGTTGAACTAACAGTCATTTTACGCATAAGACCTTGTACAGTATGTGCAAAAACGATGATTGCTATTAAGAAAATCTCGTAGAAAGAACTCTATATTTACTGATTAAATAACACGGATGTTTTCAAAGATATTTTTTAAATGGAAATCATATTCCAGCAGTAATTATGTATTATAATTTCTGAACTGAAATGAATGTTTTATTATTCAATATTTATAAAATCAGTAAATTGAAAATGCGAAAAATGCAAAAATCTCAACAACATGAAGCAGATTATAGTACACTCTGTTGTACGTCAGACGGGGCAGGCGAGATTGGGATTCAAACTAAAGAATATGAAATTTTATTATGAAAAGCATACAAGGTAATTTCGTTTTAAAATATGTAAAATTCACCAAAATATGAAATTGCTCAGCAATTTACAGAAATGTAAAACTCCGACATTGTTTTTAAAATTGCAAATGTTCGATTTATAAAAATAAAAAATGTAACCATACAATTTTTTTTGAAATTATCAAATTACAATTACTTGAGAAGTTTTTCAAAACTTCCCTATTTTTTATACTCATCACTGATGTCATCAGTCTGAGCAGCAGTTAAGCAGTACATAGTCAAATACTTATATGCATTTCCGAAAATAAAAACGAAACTTACTCTAAGACACCATAAAGTGAATTACATTGTTATTGTTAAAGTTTCTTAAAGATAAACCTTTCTCACAGCAACAACAAGAAATGACGCAGAATGTTCATGTATGTTGTAATAGCTACAGTATATAGTTCATGTACCGCTTATATTCTCGTCGTGTCAATCAACTAAAAACAACATCAAAACCAAAAACTTCCTGTTATAAATCAACAACTTGTAATTCTGGATTTTTAGTGCATTTTTATGGAGCAATATTTTAGGGCGATATGAGAAGTCTAAAGGAAGTTGTTCTTTACAGTCTTTCGTGGGGGTCATTGATCCCATTTTACATTCTACGTGTTTAGTGTTGTTTTTCTAATAAAATAAGCAATGGATATAGGATATGGAAGAATAGGAAGTGAAGTAGCGGTTTTATAACACAATCAAAAAAATCCGAGAAACCGTATACAGATAGTGAATCTGATAATGATTATCTCTTTTTGCAATTGACTTCGTAAGTAAACTTTTATAACTGGAATTTTCTACTTAATCAGCTATCGTCAGATCTCGTACGACTGTCTTGATATTAGTATAACATTTGAAGTTATTTTTAATTATTCCATATGTTTGCAAATCCTAAATATTAAAAAACTTCCTGTTTCTCTCAAATTCTATAGCTTTTTTTTTTAATTTACGCGCAAAATAATATAAATATGTAAAAAAAAAAAATCGTGTTACTTATTATGCCAGAGGAATATTGAGATACACTATTGCAAATGAAACGCAATAATATTGTTTATCTCTTAGGATGCTTAGAATAAAATTTTATTGTAAAAAATTGTAGTAATTCCGTTCAAAGTCAATTCTCCAGCAACACAGTAAGTACTTTGTACCAGTGATTATTTATATAAGCTATTCTACATAAAAACGTATTATTCAATGGTAACATATATACAGCGCAGTCTAACGTGTGAAATATTTTTTTGTGAATAACCAGAATCCATAAACAGATTAAACGTAAAAGTATTATTGTCCAGTATAGAAGGATTCCCAAATGTATCACTCAGAATACAAACCAAACTGAAAACGAATTTATACTTTGGGTTTTTCTATCAGTGTTCGGTACCAGCGAATTATAATTGTGTGTCGAGTACATGACCATGATGTACTGTAGTACATTATGGTGGTGTTGGTGTGTTACTACAGATATAAGTTAATAATCAGTGAGCGAACTACAAATCGTGCATATTTGCAGGGTGCTCCAAAATTCAACACAACATTTTTCCTTTTTATTCTTTTTTTTTCAATCACTTCCGTTCACAGTGTTTATTACAACATATTTTCAGACTGTTAAATCCAACAGATTGAATAAAAATAATTAGAACGTTCAAATCCGAGGGTCGCGCTGAAATTACCCCGATACTCCCAAACCAAGCATCGCTTGAACTTCCGAGATTTCTCATTTGAAAGATAATGTTGTTATCCCTAAATGTGTGAAAAATAAAACCTCTATCTTTATAGAGTCAGTTTTTATACCACATTATATTGAGCAAAATCGCAGAATCGGGATAAAGCTTGTTTAGTTTTGTTTCGGATAATGATTTACCAATTTATTATTATTTTGGTGTCGTGGAACGTTAACAGTATCTTTATTCATTACAACGCAACACTTTAAACTAACTTTTGGAATTTGAAATCATTGTAATAGTCTTCGAGAGGAAGACATCAATTTGACTCTTCAATAACTCAAGTGGTACTGTATTTAAGGATTACGTATTTTGGCGAATTGAAGATGCCCATAAATATGATTTTTGATATTGCCGATCAAAAGTATAAGATATTATCTATCTCTAGGATCAAAGATATTTTTTTTCACATCATTCGATTTTTCTTAATACCCATATCTTTATGAGTGTTTGCAATATACTGTATGATAGAGAGTAATTTGTATTTAAAATTTTAAAAAGCACTCAAAATTCATGAAATCCTTTCTATAATATTGAGCATTAATGTCGAATGATGTTACAAAAGTTTAAAGTCATCACCATTTATCGTAAGAACTCTAGAAATCATTGAAAATCAGAATGCGAAAAAGCATTTTTCAACCGATTCCAAAATACTGTGATTTCTCGCAATATAATGTGCTATGAAAACTCAGTCAGATACTTGATTTTTCAGATGTATAGTGATAACAACATAAGTTTTCGCATAAGCCATCCCGGAGGATCGTACAATGTTCGGTTTGCGAGTATCCAGATAATTTCAGCATGACCCTCGAACGATACATAAATTTTAAAAACAATTAATGAAAAGTCGCAGAATGCTGGACATTTCTAAGAAGTTCAGTATGCTAGCAGATAAATACTGTACTTGTTCTTCTGAACCTTATACAGTAGCTCCTCCTATATTTTCATATCATCACTGCCTGAACATCAGAAGTAACTTTGTTGGAATTATTTAATTCAAAATTCATAGTTTTGTTGCAGACGGCATAATTACAAGGGCCTGTCAAGAAAAGTTCTCTGATTATGTCTCTCGAAATCTGCTAAAAATTTAGTTTTAAGATTTGAAAGTTTAGAGCAGGTCGTCTTACATAATCTAGCCAGGTATACCAACCGCAGGCACTTTGAACTGAAGTGGTCTTCATTTTCTGTTCCAATAACAATAATACATGTAGTAGAAGTAGTATGAGATGAGCTCACTATCAATATGTGCTCTGTAAATTGCTCCTCCATCCTATACTAAAACTGAAGCTCAGTATGGTAAACTATTTATGTAACATTCACCAGTTACTATAGTGTGTTGAAGAAAAGTACGTTAATACCGTGTATATCACAAGACTTGATATCTAAATTAGGTTATCCCCATTATTTTACAGGAAAATGTGACAATTCTTTTCTGACGCAATACAGCAGGTAGGTGCTTTGTTAGTGTGCTGCAGTTTTGTATGTTTGCTTTATACATTGTACTATGAAAACGCAATGAATTGTCACATACTGATAATGTGCTCATATCACGTTGACTATACATTGTGGTTGACTGCTGCAAATGTGAAGATCACTGACGACGTTAGTTCGAAGTAGTGATACAGCTATACAACTAGGTCAGATTATGTAAAATAACATGTTTTTTCTAACGTATACATTTTTAACTCTAGGGGAACTCTAACTTTAACACATTTCGAAAAATGAAGTAAGCCTTTCTCTTTCTTGTAGAAAAAATTTCTCTTTCTCTCATTGGTTTAAAAGCTAACATTTTGCAGCATTTGTAACTTTTTCGAGTTTTCTTCAATAAACTGAAATGGAACGATTAAAAAGTGAAAATATAAAAGTTACAAAAACAAAAAGGATTATGTATTTGAAACACCCTGTATATTCCGAAATCATAATAATCTCCATATGAAACGTGCAGATATCGGCTTTAAAGAGATTTGAAAGAGTAACAGTGTTTTTTGCCAATACAACCCTCGACCTACTTATGTTTATGTGAAATTTAACATTATTTACTCTCTATATACTTTAATCTTCATAAAAGGTATGGAGTATACAAAAGCTGGTGGATTATATACATGAGATTTGTAGTTTAATTAATATACGGTGCATTTTTCCATGGAAATCAAATAACAAAGTCAAAGAGTTATCATATTAAACTAACAGTGTTTCAAAAATTCAATGATGCAGAATTCTTTGAGTGATTCCTATGTAATATACATTGATGTTCAAAGATAAAATCGTCTAAATAGATTTTATCCCATTCAGATAAATAAAAATTATTTCAAATAATAATTATTTCAATTTTTGTTTCTTTCAATTGCATGTATTCTTTTCAGTAAAAGTATACTGAATCTTGAAAAAATAAGTCGAAACTGAGATTATTCAGTATTCAGAACCTGTTCACTTTACCCATCTGAGAATACTTAGATTATTAATCAATCCGTAATTTCTATGTTTCTTATTTCTAACTACCGTATACTTGTAATAACTGTTAGTCCGATATTCGTCTGCAGCTGCATTATCATAATATTAATAACCCTTTACTGCTTATGAGAATGAAAGTCAGTTTCTGTAGGATATGTGCACTCAGCTTTAATGTGGTAAACAACCTTTACATTCAATATTATATTAATAATAATAATCAGCTTTTGAATATCATCAAGAACTTTCTCATTTGCTCGAAATTTGAATCTGTTTTTGCATAATGGTTTTCTTGTACAGTAGATGGAATTTCCATATGTATTAAGGGGTAACAGTGCAGTCAGTTTTTTATTTGTTAGTCTGAGTTATTTTAGTCAGTGAATGAAAAATTGTTATACAAACTTTATTAAGCTGTATAAGGGTATTACAAAAATGTGAGCATTAAAAAAGTTCAGAACAAAGTAGTGTTTCTGATCAATAATGTCGGATGTAAAAGAAAATTCTACAAATAAACTATGAATTTTCAATGTTCCATTTTCAAATTTGGAATTTAAAAACCGAAGAAGAAGCGATAACCCAACAAAGATATTACCTTTCCGTAATTACAAATAACTACGTCAATATAACAGTTCTAACGATATAAAATACATCCATATTGTTCTTTCATGGCTTCTAAAAAAAGAGATAATGACCGTAGGATGATTTCTTTTCAATGGTTTCCTCGAACATCTTGCTGACTATGTATCTGATTCGAGGACAATGTCTCTTCCTATCGTATTCCTATTGTTTTTACTTGAAGATAAGAGACAACAAGATATCTTCAACATACGCTTCGATGACTCTCTTATTACACAATATTGGAAAAGAAGAACTGAAAGTGATATGATCGATTATTGCTTCCAGTCAGACCTTAGGGGAGAGATGAACAAATCTACAGTATTGTTATATCTATCCAGTTGTAGTCAGTTACAACGTCATTAGGGTGACTTTCAGTTAATCAACTTTTCTTTTTGGCGTTTGTTTCTTATGATTGAATATCTCGGTGACAGAAATAGTGTTGTTGCTGTTTTTGTGAAAAATTGAGGGATATCTTGTAGATATAATTCCAAGAAAATATTAGCGAATGTACTATATGTACTTCTGAAACCGATACAATTAAGGTCTACTGCAATGAAGGGAAACAAGAAAAATATGATTGTAATACTGTATTTGATGAGATTTCTAGCCAAATAAAATTAGACATGAAGAAAGTTTCACGTTATTTTTATTTTTCCTATAATACGAAAAACCTTTCATATTATTAAGAGAAGTATTATTTTAAATTAAATTACTAGAAGCTTTGCAAAGAAATATATATTATAAATGAAATGTTTTAACTGACTACTTTGCATTGGAAAAATAAATTAAGAACAAAAAAACTTTCGACTCAAGTGGGACTCGAACCCACGACCTCGGTCTATCCAGGACCGTGCTCTACCAACTGGGCTATTGAATCCGGCAAAATTTTCTCATTCTTAATTTTACATAATAGTTACTCGTCAAATAGAAGCAATCAAATTGCATATAGTCCCACTTGAGCAGAAATTTTTCTTGTTCTTCATTTATTTTCCAATGCAAAGTAGTCAGTTAAAACATTTCATTTATAATATTAAGAGCAGGTTGGTACACCACTTTGTTGTTCAGATTATGAAATAATTGCACGCATCAGTCTAACAAAGTAATAAAATATTAATTCTGAAAACATATTCAATCCAAGCACTAAAAATCACAACATCATATTTTCCGCAAGTAATGAAAAAAAAAACGGATGAAATTCTTTGATATATCAACATTAAACCGTCATCAAACTATTGCTTTGAACATCATCCATGATGCAATCTCTCTTTCTCATTTATTCTCGTTGATGAGATCTGCCTTTAACTGAATTGAAATAATGAAAGGGTAAAACGCTATTGACCTGTTTTTAAAGTAAATATTGATTATACTAATAACTACAAGCTCATTCTATCAGCAAGTGCTTACTATACCAGAGGGTATTAAAAATTTCATATATGTAAAATAAATGATGCACGTGAAACACGGACAACTCCAAATTAGTAATGAGGTGTTGATTAAAATATTGTAAATTAACAAACAGGAATGCTCAGTAAGTGGAATCAGTGTATACTACATAGTGATTTCGTTTCACTTGTAGTTGTTGTTTATTAAGCTGTGTTCTGATCTTCTGAATTTAGCTTCCCACACGTATAGACCTAAATATTAATAAAAAAATGTTAGTTTCACAGAAGTGACTTCCAAATCTCGATTCCAATATAATTTTAATTTACTATAAAGGACTTTTCGATTTCAATACATAATGATTTACAATAAATCGCTATTTCGATAAATTTTGATTTACAATAAACACCCATAACTAGAAAGTGGAGTACAAGTCATCGTCTATAATAAATTTTAGAAAAACGTCAAAACATGAATGTTTTAATTATAATATATTTTTATTGTTCTACAATGTTGCTGTTACGAAATTAAATAATATTATTGAATTATGAATGCGTTATTACTATTAGAATTGCAAAATAATTATATTTTGCTAATAGAAAATAATATTTTATAGTAAATTTATGGGCCTTTTGAATACTGTATGCTACAAAAATCTCGCCTATAAAACCTTGCAATATTCTCTAACTCTTATTATACTGAATAAAAATAAATGTTCACCCTCTCTCAAAATGAAATAACTGAACTAACTTGTAAGATTTCTTGTAAAAAAACATGAACTAAAATAAAGGAAGAAGCAAAATAACACTAATGAACATCACTGTACAGAACAGATGCACATCAGGTTTAAAATCACTCATTTGTCCTTAATTATTATAAATTTACTTTAAAAGAACTATCTCGAACTATCCACTCAACTTCCATTGTTTTCACTACTTCTGGAGATTTATTCTCTGAACAAAAATAACTTTTACTCACTTAAAATTTTAATAGACCGTTAGTCACACTTCTCCATATAAAAAGTTGAAAGTAATACGTTGGCGAATATTTATTGCAAATTACTTATCCCGCTGTTACCCGCTGATAATATTCTTTTATGGTTTTTCTTCTATTTTCTTTGGATTGCCCGGATGTAGGTTTTTGCTGATGGTGATGCACTTTCAAACTGCAAATTCAACTGAATGAACACCTAGAGTAGGAAGTATTATTATAATCCTGTTGTAAAAGTTTTCTGCTGATAAAGTGAAAATTTTCTTTATCACTTTTAAACGGAGATTATCGAATAGTAAAGTTATAAAAGTGTTTTAAAGAAGATGATGTTTTAACTTCCGGAGAGGAAGTATTGTATGGTTATACTAATAAATTGCTTAACTTTTTATTTTTAAAACAACTATAATTATGTTTCGTTTTATTTTTACGAAAGTAATTTAACGTATTTAGTATTAGACTGTTTTATTTTCATTGCATGAATAATTTTACACTTGCAATGGAATCATTGAAAATCAAAATCTGCTGCATTGACAATTAAAATCTACATGAAATAAAAAAAAATAGATCGTTTAACAATTTCAGCTAACCTGTAAGTACCCTTTTTCCAACTCAATACCTTCATGGCACAATTGAAGTAATTTGTTTGCATATTGTATCATGAGGAACCGTCAACACCTTCTTCACAGAACAATTTATCACGAAATTCAACATTACAAAGCATTTTATTAAAGCAATACTAGACTCAGAAACAATCAAAACTGATTTAGACAGATAGTACTTACAAATAGGAGCAAATGAAAGTACGATTTACGCACCTTACTTACTTTTCTTACAATCCCGCCCTTGCTGTGCCCCGATTAGCAGGCGATGCCCCGAACTTCCATCTACAATTTGAACAGTGAACTGATCCTCCGACAAACGGAGCCCATAAAAAACTTTCGACACTGTTTATTGCTAATACAGAACGATATCATAATTCCTTAAATAAATATTTACCTGTGAATTCATTTTTGTGTAATTTGACAGCTTACTGTATAAATGCCACAATTAGAAAAAATCTGACCGCTTATAGCGCCGAGCCTGAAGCGGTCAACCTTTTACTGTGTAGTATATTTAAGTATAACGTGCAGGGGCACACAAGGATAAGAGCAAATTGTATAAAACGTGAATATCAGATATTGTATAAGTTTGCATGTGGGGGATTATTATTATTATTATTTTGAAGATTTTTTTTTCTGAAAATCTTCAGAAATGATTAAAATTATTTTTCACTGGAGTACTGCTTTAACAAGTTGCATCATCTGTTTTCAGAGATTACATCCATATTAATTTTGCAGAACCACTTATACCATCAAGAAAAGAAACATTAATACTTATTGCAATTTGTAATAGTTGTCTGCTATACTGGTGAGTCTCTGCCTATTTGTATTGACAACAGTGTGTTATATATATAAACATACTGTATTTTAGTATTTATATATTAATGAAAATTAAAGTTAACTCGAAATGGAGACATAAGATCAGCGGTACTTCAGTTGAAATATAAATGTAACAATATGACAAATCGTGTTTGATATACAGACTGTATAATTATATTGAAATATAATATTGACTCTGCAGGGTGGTCCACAAAAAAAACGGGCCCAATTTATGAAATGCAATATGTTGCTATATATAAGATTGAAAATAAAATCTTCAAATAAAACCAGTGGAAAGAAAATCTTGTTTCCTTTCTGAAAATATATGTTTTATATGAATCGGAGCAGTATTATACGGCCGCTACTTCCCAATAGCTATAAAGTAACAAAAATAAAAGTTTAAACATTAAAAATTCATTTTTTTTCTTCTGTAAAAAGTAACAACTTGACTACAAAAATATTTTTTGAATAATACCTTAATTGGTCTTTATTAGAATGGTTGACAGCAATATGCCTAACAATTTCATAAATGCCATTTCGATAACAGAATGAGGAAGTTCTGTGTCCAAGGCACAACTTCTTCCATTTCAGGTGATTGCCGAATGGAAATCATTTAAAAATGGTGATATGGTGAATTACAGGTTGCTATTACTAATCAAAACAAATTGTTAAAATCATATTAATATTCATAAAAAATATTGTTTTTAGTTATTTTTTGCTTCACAGATTTTTTTTTTCAACTATAGTGTCATGAGCAAGTTTTATATGGGATATATTTTATTTATACAGTCGTAGTGGCCGTAATATAGTTTCATATTATTGTAAAAGCATACATTTTCAGAAAGAGAACAAGATATTCTTTTAAATTGATGTTTAATGCAC
>JAQIWE010004386.1:0-10828 GCA_034698565.1 Campodea plusiochaeta | reverse complement strand
TCCCACGTCACAAAACATAACTTACAGAAGCAAATATGATTTTCATATAATTATATAATCTTAATTTATTCTGTATTAGACGTTGGTATTTATTGCATTTGTGCATTTATGTTTAGAATTCGTGGTATTTTGAATATTCAAACATAAAATTTGGCTAATGTTTATGGCAGGTTATCACCACCTCGGAGGGTTAATATTATACCGTAATTATGTAATTGAAAAAGGAAAAGTTTATGAACATATTAAAACATTCTTGAAAATGGCAGAAGTTTTATTCCAAATTATAATACTTTCTTTAAAAGAATTCGCCATAATGTAAAAAAGTGACGGAAAACGTAAAAATTTAGAGCTTTGCTTTCGTCTTCACAATGCTTTTCGATTTAACACTCTTATGTTCTCTTTGTTAGTTTGAAAAATGTTGAAGGGACTTTTCCCATCAGCTTTTTTATATATAATGCTTGAAACACAAATGTTATAAATCAGATCAAAATTTTGGAAGAATAAGCTCGTTATATTTTAAATGCTCAGGATCACAAAATTTCATTAGCAGATTAGTTTCCAACTGTTTACCTTAATAATAAATTTTGCCATTTCAAATATTATAATTTACCACTGGGCTCCACGGAAATGGTTGGCCTAGGGCCCCGCAAAACCTTAATACGGCTCTGATGTTCGTAGTAGAGTATTTTTCATAGACAGCAGTTCTTTTATACTGTTAATATCTAGACCGCTGTACAGTACACCGTAGTCGTCTGGTCTAGTTTTTTGTATTAAAATTTATGATCTGAATATATTAACTATTGAATATATTTTTTAATTATTTCCCAGAGAAATACCATTTCGAATTTCTCGACAGGAAGTAAAAGAATATGTTGCATTTTCTACTAAAATATTTATTTTGTGCAAGCATCCACTAAATAATAACATAGTATAGTATCCAAGCAAACACTTGAAATCAAATAAATCGTTCAGATTGATTTTTAAATTCAAGTTTATTTCACATATTTGTAGTTCATAAACTAAAAGCGAGTTATAAAAAAACTCATTTTCTTACCCTTTGTGGCTCACATAAACCCTATATTGTATTTCTCTTTTGTGTCTTCCTATATTGGTTTGGTCATAAAAATGCTGACAATTTCCTTTTAAGATTAGAACGCACTACACTTTTTAACGACTTCACAATTCAACATTATTTTTATCGACAACGATAATAAACATGGGCAGAAATAGAAATGAAACAATCATTTCATCATTCGTTTTCAAAAACCGGAAATAGAATACAAAAATACATCCTCTTACCTAAGTGCAATGAATGTTCTTTAATACGGCAAACAATTTACTTTTGTCATATTTTGGGGGATCAAGGTTCCTGATTATGACACAGAGTTTTATCACAATTACGAAAGAAAATAATAACTAAATAATTAATAAGACCAGAAGATGGTAAAATCTTGCTTATACAGTATAACATTTTTAAATCAAATGAAATTTCTTTGGAATGCGATTGCCAAAAATATGCACGAAAATCTGAAACAGTTACAATATTTACAAGATGAATTATTTAAAATATTGTTTAAAGTGCAATAAAATGAAAATTCGATAATATTTCCATTGTCAAATAATTATATCTTAATGTACTGTTTGTTCTCGAGTAATTCAATTTAACATTGGGTTGATATTTTATGGATCCAATCTCGAAATACTGTGACACCGATCACGAGAAATTTCTCAGATACTTTCCGCAGCTAAAGTCTTCATAAAATGAAGCTATAAACTGGTAAATAGAGTAAAATCTTCCTCCTCTCTTTTCTTCCTGAGATTTCCTTTATTTTCTTCTTGGCTGCTGATAAAGATATATTGTTTGAAAGTTTTAGTAATCAATCACTTTTCAACAATGCTGCTGCATTCATTCTTGTCTTTTACTCACTTTTAAACGGGAAATTGTTTGGGCAACAATGAAGTAGAAAATCTCCATTAAAAATGGCTTTGAAGTTTGTAATGGAAAGTTCAAATATTGTTCATGGAAGCATTTCAGTTTTGAAGTGGTAATTTCAGACGGTATAATCGAGTTTGTATGCTTGTGTGAGCTAAAAAATATGTTTATCGAAATTGTATGATATTGTCTGTCTTATAATTATGGCAAAATGATGTTGAAAAATGGATTTTCATGGACGCATCGATATTTTGTTTGCATTATTTTTATGTACCAAGTATACCCACTCGTTATACTGTACAGTGTTTTATAAATATCACTTGTTATAGAAATTAAATTATTAGCAATTTTAATTTTCACAAATAACAATCATCACCATAAATTATATATTTCATTTTATTTAAACATGCATCTCGACCAAAAAATTTTGTTGCAACAATTTCAATTGTTTCTGCCTTGCTGAACATATATGAATATACATATCTTCTTAATTTATCTCAGTCTTTATTATATAGTCACATACGTTGAGTGTGACAGCTAAAATTTATCAATATTTCCTTCATTTTCTTAACTAATACACTTACATTATTTCTTTATAAAACTCACGGAATAATAATTCCGGAAGAATCCCGGAAATAATCTCTGAATATTGATAGAAATGAAAAGCCTTTGTTGTTCTGTATTTAAAATAATAACATCTAATTGCAATTATATGTACCCCTGATGATGAATTATTTAATTCGAAACATGTTGGGTAATGTCTTATATAATATACAGAGTGCTTTTTATGGAATTCGGCTTTTCATTTTTATCAATATACAATATTCCGTACATTTCTACTATCTGAATAATTATATAATCCCGCGGGAGAAGTAAAATTTACCTATAAATAGGTCCCCGAATGAACTCAAGGTATATAGAAATGTACTAACAGATAAGATATAGCATTATTAAGAGAAATCAGAAGTAGGACACAGAAATAACTTCTGATTCACCCATGTATAACAAAAAAACATAACTAAATAACGTTCTCTAACATTTATCTTCTAAGATTATCTTAATTTTACTTTTCCCCATCACCTGTCCAGAATCTGAGTCAGAGTCTGTTGTAATCTCCAGCAGTACACTCATGTATCATACGGAATAAACTATAACTATTATTATTTGTTCGTTTCAGACACAGACTTACTAGTGAAGTTATTCAACTATTCCACTCAATCAGTGTACGACGCGTATTACGGGAGTGCCAAAGCAGAAGCAGTGAAAACTCAATTAGGAGTAAATATGATTATTGGTGAGTATAATAATGATTTCATTGTAAATCAAAAACTTTCATGATGATGTACTGGATTGTAATAAGCAATAACAAACACAACAATAATCTATGTTAGAAACCTTTATTCCAGTATTCTTGATTCAAATTAATCGACATGTTTCGAGGTCACAGCTGAATCAAGAATACTAGAATAAAGGTTTACAACATTTGTTCTGTTTGTGTCATGTTGTGTTTGTTATTGTTCATTGTAAAGTTAATTATAATAATATTAAATAATAATTAATGTATAACATATAGAAATTAAAAACTTATACCCATCAGATAAAAAAATCGATTGATTCTAGATTTACCCTGGTTGATTATTAAGATTTAAGATTCATTTTAATATTTTCTTATTTATATTTTTGCTGTTTTTTTTTTCTTAAAATGACTTCAAAAATTAAAATACGGTAATTTCCTATTATTTTTTTAATTGAGTTTGATCAACCTAATTTAATTAACATGATACAAACTATATACGAGAGCAATTTATGGACAATAATTAAATACATGTAAGTTCCATTTCATAAACACTGTGTTTTTACATTAATTTACTGTTTTGACTTTATATAAATATGCAACATTCTTTTTTTTATTTATATTTACAAGTATTTTAAAATTATCCAAATGGAATTTTGATAGCTGTATAAATTTTTGAGTGCTATAATAATCAGCAACTAAATTCTAATGTTATTAAAATTATTATCACTTCAAATTCTAAGTAGATTACCATAATTATTTTAACACATTGTTCATTTTAACTATATCTAGAGTAAAACTATCATAATAAATTTACCCATTTTTGAATTTGAAACTATATACTGACGATGTGACGTATAACTACCAAATTCCCTTTTTCTATTAAAAAGATTATGCCAATCATAACTGTATAATTAATTATTTTCAGTTTTAAACTAATATATTAAATTAACACTCTGTTTATCATTACAAATAGCCTGTTGACTGACTTGACTCAGAATAACAATAATGAAAGGAAATTTGTCTTTGTGGTCGTCACTTATTCCAGTATATCATTTTATTAGAGGCGCCATTTTGAAGGAGGGAAGGCGCTCGACAAGATTTTGATATCATGAACATTTTTTATTTTGGAAGTTACAAGAAAAATAATAATGAAAATGTGGTAAAAAAAAGTAAAATTTTATAAATGTAAACTATTTTCAAGTTAATTATATTAAAATCTTTCAAATATATCCAAACATTTATTTACTAAAATCCTCGAACTCGAAAAATGCTTGAAATATTGAAATGCTGTCACTGATTTCACTAATGTGTATATTGCATCTGAAACAGACATAAACATCTCTGACCTAAATACTTTAGGAGATTACGAAATTTGAATGAAAAAGTATAATATTTTGTTTAACTGTCCTTAGTCCACCTTACGTTAAAATAACAGACACGTGAATCATATATATATTTGTACACAATGCACTCACCAAAATCATCATATGTCCAGAACACGTGTGGATTGCTTTGTTTAATTTACAGATAACTTTTAAACTTTGTTAATAATATTTGCTTAAATAAAAAATAAAAAAATTTGTTAAATAAATAAATACATAACACGTCATGTATCCAGGACCGTGCTCAGTTGGTAGAGCACGGTCTTGGAAAGACCGAGGTCGTGGGTTCGAGTCCCACTTAAGCCGATTGTTTTCTTATTCTTAATTTATTTTTCCAATGCAAAGTAGTCAGATAAAATCATTTCATTTATAATGATATAATTATTATTTTCAGATATTGTTGTACCTTGTGTTATTATGGTGGTATTAGTGGCTGGCAACGCTGTTGTACTATACTGGATTTTCCATATGAGGAGAAAGTAAGTCAAAGTTATTGCTTAAAATAACTGAAGGTCTAAACAAAAAGTGTACATTCTTGTGTTATTCTGAGAATTTCCCTTACTTTTTTAACATGACATTCATTAACTCGGTCTCAGGAAAGAGATTTTGCCATATATACAATATAAAGGAGGAGCAGAAGAAATATTTCTTAAAAAGCGTTTGCACCGAACCCTAATAAGCTAACACCTATCCAGATAGTAAATATTATATTGTCCAAACATCATATTTTGGGTGGTGTTAATGTCTGTTGAGGATGCGGGTCATCTTAATCTAACTGTACCCGAGAATTTAGATTGATCTATCCGGCAATGGAGGCTAACCTACACCTCTTAAGGTTATCGAGAAATTATAATTATTGCTGAGATACTAAAATGCAACCTGAGAATTTATTACCACTCTTTTACTTGTTTCTTCATTGTTAAATTTTAATGGCAATTTTTCAGTACGTTCCCCTCTCTGGAAATTGATAATATATTTCAATATGAATATTTGGTTGTTGCCATGATTTTATAACAAAATGGTTTTGTATTTTAACAGTAAATGTTTGAGAAAAGTACAGAGAAAATTGAAATATTTTGTTTCTACACACCTTTTAAATTCTTGTAAGTTGCCTATAACATAAATATAAAAAGTTTTTATAACTTAAAATCATGAAGACAAAAAAGGTAGCAAAACTTTCTTTGTTACCTCAGGTCAGGTGGACATTTAATGAACCAAAAACCATCTTTTTCTTCCACAAAAACTTGTTTTACCTCTTCATTTTCGACGTTAAAACTTGACTTCTTCTTCCAAAGAACGTTTTCCGTCTCACTGCTTCAAACATGCTCTAAGGCGAATAGGAAATTCTCCTATCTTTTGCTAAAAGCACTTGCTAACTTTTTTCCTTTTCTTGTCGAGTCTGCTACTTAAGAAGGTAGGAGACGAGGTAACAAGCGTATAATAAAGTTTCGCTTATTGCAAACTCTCAGAAATAGGAACTTTTCATCCACTTCATGATGGTCGACCCACTTTTTCCCATACGTCGAAGTTTTAGGAAAGAGAGTTACAATACTTTTGTTGCTTGCAGGTACATGATAGGATGAAGTATCGGGTTTTAGGTGGGATCGAGGTGTTAGAGATTACGAAAAGTGGGAATTATATTTTGTCTCCAGTTTGAATAGGTAGTTTAAGCTCACAGGCCTTTGATTCTCAAAATGGAGTGATAAAGACCAATAAAGAACTGTATATAACAAGTAATATATCGACGTTTATGTACCATCATTATCAGAAAAGAATATTTTACAGCAGGGGCTTCAAAATGAATTCTAAGCATTTTGCTTGAAGTGTAAACACTTTCTTTGATAATGATGTTACATAAACGTTGAAATATTACCATTTATATACAGTTTTTTTATTGGTATTTATTACTCCATTTTGACGAAGGAATTTATCTACAGTATATTGTGTCAAATTTAACGCTATTGTCAGCTTTTAGGGAAACAGTACTTGCTAATCTTCTACAGTATTTTAGAGCAATTTCAGAATTTAGAAAGGAACATTGTTTAATTCTCACTCATGATTGATATTAAATATAAATTATATTATTAAACAGATAATATTATTCTCTTTTAATTGGAAATAGGAACAATTTTTTTATTACGTAAATTATACATCACTTAAATATTTTGTTTGCTGAAAACAAGGCAGAAAAGCAGTCTAGTCTCTTTTTAATACTTTTTATCACTCAATTTTTTTATATTACTACATTATTTATTTTGGCAGATTCGAAAAATACAAAATTTACTTTTTAAAATTTTCATTTCGGAACTTTTTTTAGAATAATTGCTGACACTCTTATAGAAATAAAGACAAATCTTTTTATTATCAATAAAAAAATCGAGATATACGTAATTTAGTTTTGAAATGGCAAAGTTTTATCCTAATAAACCTAATTTTCTAATTCTTTTTTTCCAGGCAGGCCACTGACATTTATCCAGCCACAACGAATGGCAACACTATTCACGAACTTCAAGAATCTGGCGACACTGAAGAACACGAAAAAGCCGTCTCAATAGTAGCCGGAAATGGACCGACTACAGTCTAAAAAAACATTTATTATTACATGTTAATATGAAATCATATTTTATATAATATTGAATTGTGTTCAGAAAATAGGCCCTACTGTAAAATACTTTAAAAACAAATTATTTGATATTATTAGAAAATGGATGTATTTATTTTATTATTAGTAAGATCTTTAAAAAAGCTGACATATCTTTGGAAAAACTTGAAATTTTTAAATGCAGTATTATGAACAACGTAAACACATTTTGTATTTTAACAATGTTTTTAAAAATGAAAGTGTTAGTAAGAAACGAGCCAAACTTTTCTTCTTTTTTCCCTCCAGTAAAATATTTCGCTATTTAATATTTCTAAAGCAGAGTAAATTTCTTCCTATTCTATTTTCTGAAACGGGTTATGTTCAGAAATTGACAACGAACGTACCTAAAAATAGGTGAAATCACTTTTGGAAATTTAAATGTATCTGAGTTGAAATATTTACATTTTAAAGTATCAAATTTCAGATCTTCTTTATTAATTAATATTATTAATTTTTAATGAATATTTAGGGCTTCGCATATACTATTCCAATTTCGTTTTTTATTAATACTTTGTCCTCAATACTCTGTTACAAACTGGTGCCATATTGTACTTAAATGTTTTCCTATATTATTGACATTTTTTATTTGATTTTATTATAGTACTATACTGGAACGATGGTCTGAAAATGGTGTAATATGTATATAGAAAATACGTTGTATTTAAAAAATGGACGAAGTAAATATTATATAAAAATATCTCTTGTTTGGAATTTCCTCAACTTTTCAAGAAGGTGTCTACTACTTAAAAAATCTAAAATGCAAAATTTTCTAGTGGAAAGTTATTCTATTTAGGTGAAATATGAAAATGAAACATTTATAAAAAATGACTATACAGAAAGATCAAAATGTTGAAAAATAAATCCAGCTGGATATATTAAAAAAACTTCAGTTTCAAGCTAAATACATTACTCACACATATGCCGTCAGATTGATCTAAAACCGCATATTGTTTTTATTCTATAGCTTCTCGATCAAGACAATTTGAATGTGCACAGACAGGGAAAACTAGCTTAGAAGATAAATATATGCAGTGATAAAAACCCTATTACGTCATTTTGATCCTTATAATTGGTTACAACTATATTTTTTTCTTTGTATCTTTATTTATTACTATGTTTACAATGTTGTTTCATACGTTGATTTTCCTAATCCGTAATATAATTTATATACATATGGTTGGAAAGTCCTATTTACATATTCTTATCTTAATAAACCCTTTATCCACCATATGATCAAAAAATTCATTATAAGATAAACTCTTCTTCGGGCTACGGTTTGGGAATGTTGATATTTTCGGTTATCGTATTTATACATATTATGCTGCTATTTCGAGTTGTTATTTCTACATACTTTTGGCACGCAGAAAAATGTAGTCCACGTTTGGAAACACTTCTTGAATATTTTGTGATCGATTTTGGACATCAGTTAATTTTGGGACTCACCGATTTCGGACAGTGAAAATACTTTCTATTACTTTTTGTAAGTAGTTTCTTATTTGGAAAGTGACATTAGCAAATTATTCCAGTTTTAGATTTAACATATAATATTATTTTATTCGTCTTCGACATGAAACACTGATTCTACTGAAATGGCAGAAACTAAAATTGTGAACAATAAGATGAACATTTCAGTTATCAGTGCTGAAGAAAAGAAGACAAAAGATTCTGAAGATGGAAATTTAGTAAAACCAAGCAGAATATTTCAAGCTTTGTGGCCATTCCTGTGGATTTGTAGATGTTTCGCAGTTTTCCCTCTGAATCGCTCAAAAGACAAACTCGGTTTAGTGTTTTCATGGAAGAGTCCGATTGTTATTTACACCATTTTCGTATTTATCAACATTTTCGTCATTTTCTGCTTCGTTATTCGAATGATAGTAAACGAATTTTCGAATAATTCCGCCGGCCCGAAAATAGTCGATAGACTACTCTACATTTTATTCTACTTCAACGTTTTATGCACAATCTTAATCCATTTATACAAAGCGAAGAAATATCCTAAACTTCTCGAATTCAGTCAAGTCGTCGAGACGAAACTCTCGAATTACAGAGACTTCGAGAGCTCGAACTGGTCGGTATTCTGGTGTTGGTTAATAACAATAATGTGTATACTATTCTCGATATCGGCAGTGGTAATCCAAGGTGTTTCACGATGGGTATTAATGGGTGGATCGGATGTCGATTATTTTTCATCGGTAGCGAAGGAGTACTTCGATATTCCTGAGCGGTTTGTAGGGGTCGGCGTAGGCGTGTACTTGGTAGTGGTTGAGTCTTATACACAAGTGGTGTCTGTGTTTGGTGATTTGTTTATAGTGATTGATTCGTTTATGTTAAGAAGGTTTTATAAAATGTTAAATCGACATTTGAAGTTGAAGATTAATAAGAATATTTCCAATGAGGAGTTAGAGGAAATCAGAATTAACCACACGCTTATTACTGAACTCGTAAAGGTAAGATTGATATGGTATAACATTGTATAGTCTTTTATTGCAATAATGAAACACCATCAGTTATTAATATTTCAACATAAATTTAAATGCTGTGCTGGAAAAATTATCAATCTGAAGAGCTAATACTCTTCTGGTTTGGTTATCTTTGATGCTGGGCTCCTATCTCCTGACCTCAGTAAATCAAAGAGATTAATTTGTAGTAAATTTTCAAGTTTATTGCACACTCAGTTTCGAACAGTACAAAATTTTGAAAATAAATTTTTATTCTCACTATGTGAATGGAAGGATTCCATCCACATTCTGCACAATCATATTTATTCCAAAACAAAAATCTAATCTAAAATATTTCATTGTAATTAATTTGATTTTTCTGTAGTATCTGTCAATTTACTTATGTAAACAGCGTATGTAAATAAACATAATTATATATCATCAAGGCACATGCATTTACTTAAAATATTCATCTCACTACTAGGAATGGATATTAATGTAATTATTATGAAATAGATATTATCAGTTATACTTCGTGATTTCTCATTGCCATTTTGAATTATTTTAATTCATAGACTTTTCCTAATGAAAAGGCACTGAATTATTTGCAAATAAATTTTCACCTAATCTTATTTAATGGATACCCTTTATAAATTTAAATGAATGAAATAATTTATATTAATTTTACCATTAAAATAGTTGTCATTAAAAACGATAAAATCTTTAATATTTCTCTTATTTTAGCGCACGGATGATTGTATATCTCCAATCGTCCTATTGGTATACTTTGGTAACGTAATGAACATATTGGGTCGTCTGTATGTTGGAGTATCGACTCATTCAATAGTATCACATGTTACGCTGATAAGATTTGATAGCATATTTGGATTCGTTTATATCATGGTTAGGATATTAACTGCATCACTTACTGGAGCTACTATTAATGTGCAAGTAAGAAAAAAGCGGTTAAATATTTTAATTTTTAATTAAAAATAGCAGAAAGTGCGTTCAGCAGAAATTGTACTTTTTAATTATGGAATATTTTAAAAGGAAGTTATTTAGGAGAGAGAGAATATATGTTTATTTACATACTCTGTTTACATAATAGTAAGTTGACAAATGCCACAGAATAACAAT
>JAQIWE010004385.1:0-10829 GCA_034698565.1 Campodea plusiochaeta | reverse complement strand
TACCACTGTACCAAAATTCAGCTTGTTACTAATTTGTTCCGGGTTCGGCTGTTTCCCGGCTTTCGTTTACTGGGCTAATATACGAATGCTACATTAGAAGTGTGAGTAAATATTTAATATTATTTTTTTTTTCGCCGAGGTTTCTAATATTTTAATATTATATTTATTGTAGAAAAAATGATTTAGTTAACTATGAAATATTGGTATTAGATCATTTCAACCAAGGGCAATGAAAACAAATGTGGGAACGAAATTATCACATGCTTTATTTTTTTTATCTGAAATATATTTAAATATGCTAAACACGCTGGGAAAAAATCTAAAACAAAATCAGTCTTTATTCTCTACTTCAAAATTTCATTCAGTAAGCTTGTGAAAACATAGGGAAAAAATCAGAACTTAATCCAATATTTTTAATATTTCGCTACAATATGATATTGATCTCAAATTCGTTGTGAACCTGATATTATAGCATAGCTTTGTAATATATTAATAAAAACTTAATTGTTGTAGAGGATGTGTTATAAATAACCGCATTATTTCAAACATAGAAAAACAATTTGTATATATTTTGCACCTCTAGAAAACTGTAAGCAAGGATTGAAGGCTTCAGTTGAAAATGTCTATGATATAATTTAATTGAATACTTCACTATATGAAAACTAAAACTAGATGACATCTAGATAAAAACAAAATCTGCTTCATAATATGAAAAATATTGCTCTCCCTTTCATGACGAATATATCGCAAATCTATACGACCTATCCCTCATTAACAACATACGACAACACTCAAATACAAAACAGATTCTCGTCAGCAAACTAATTTATTACACAATATTGACAACATAAAAAAACATATTCGATTTTCCATCGCCTCTCAAATAAATACCATAACTTACATCTGCCAATAACGAAAGTATAATTTATAGTTTTGCTGAAATGATGGTTGGAGATTGACAGGAAGCAATAAGTGAAGTCATTGCACCCTGCAGAGTTGAACATAAATTATCCATCTACTATTAGTTATAACCTTCCAACATATTTCCATGAAATGGAAACTCTTGCTTCATTACGATCATTATATATAGTGGTGCGAATAATTCATGAGTAGTTGAAAGTTGCAATTATTGGATTTTTGAAGTGGGACAAGTTATACTTATTGGAAATATGATCAGTTCATAATTGGAACGGAAGGAAGATGATTTTCAGTCATCACTTTTATTCTCATGATTCCACCGGAATTAAAAAAGGATTTGGATTTAATGGCTGTTTCCTAACTATTATCGTATTGCATTGCGGATGTCCTCAAAAGGTATGTTTTCGTTTGATAATGTGAATTGTATGCATCATTCATTAATAATTAAATTATTATTCCTTATCAGTATGAGATTGGTGAATGTTATTTAACTGTTTGTTATGATTCAGAATGGGTTTCCTATTTGTGTCATTGCTTTATCAGTAGAATGGTTAACGAGCATGGAGAATATATGAATTGCATAACACAGTCAAAAAGTAAATATGAGTTGATAGTTGAAAATATAATTATAACGAATTCTTCATTCGCTAAGAAAATTTTAAAAAGCTACAGGAACTAATACTGATTTTCATTTCTAATGTTCTTCTTCATTACAATATTCAGTAAGCAACAATATTAGAAAGTAATGTAAATGCAAAAATTTCTAAGGCAAGTTCAGAATGTTTTAGAAATATTATCTTCAGGTTTTTTAATGATAATCGTTCCTTTAGACTCTCACTGCATTGTTTTCTGTTATTTATTAAATAGTACAGCTAATTTAGGTGCTGAACCCTAGTCTATCTGAAATTCAATGTGAAAACAACAGTTCTCAAGTATAAAACCACAAAGAAAAATCTTACTAATAAAACGCCACCTTTTAAATAATAATTAAACTACTCTGCTCTTTAAAGAAATATGTATCAGCACAATTTTATCAGAGGTTTGTGAACAGTTGTACAATATAACAAACTTTTGTACTTATTATTTACAGTTTTTATTTACATGATTATTTACATTTTTATTTACATTACTTACAGTTTTTATGATTATTTACAGTTTTTGGTATATATACCTGCTGTTCCATCAACACCAGAATTTCACGAAACAAATGGAATCCCTTTTTACTCACACAGAAAGACTACATCGAAGAAAATGAAAACTCCAGCAAGTAAAGAAATGGTAATAAAACTAAAGTTGTAGTTCTAAACACTGAAAGTTAAGCTTCTCTGTCCTTAAATTATTTGTGTAAATACTGAAAGTTCCAGCAAGAAGGACTTTCCAAAACTAATATTATCCTACCTCTTTTGTTGTTATACTTGTACAATATATTTATACTACGTTATAACTTCACTTACTTATTTTCATAGTACATTATAACTTGTTGTTAAGCTCTTCTTTATTATCTCTGAGACATCTTGTTTCCTTTCTGGCCTAGTTGTACGTCGTCTTGACTACCAAAACAAACATTATATACTAAGTTTTACTTTGTTTATACTGCAGTCAAAACTTTAGAACAGAATATAGAAACTGCTCATCGCTACAACTAATTCAAAACACTAGTGATTTTTTTTATCCCTCATAACAATGTTTTGAAATCCAAGAAGCGGAACAAACGCCCTACGTTCCAGGCAATATTTTATAGTCTATCTAAGTTTGTTAGCTTTTTCATTCTCTTTATAACTATCTGTAGTGAGTCGAATAAAAATTAAAAGGTTTATTAATACTATCAAAACAATTTTGGAGAAGAACGAACCAGAAAAGATTACATTACGGTATTTTAAAATAAAAATGTAGAGTTATTAAACGCTAAATGAAAGAAGAATGAAAAGAATAATATTATTTTAAAAATCTATTGTTTTCGTTTTAAATCTGTGTTATACTTTCATCTGAAGATCTAAAAAGCAGGGGATTTTATTCCTCCACTTATTATACCGTACAGAGCCATCTGTTCGAAAATGTGTGTATCACTCTACCAATTACAGCTAGCATTGAAGATGAAAATACACTCGGGGAACACTCTGAAGCTCTTTAGTAGCTCACGCTATCTGGAGAGAAAATTTGAAACTGCTCCTCTATACTCGCGATGAGGTGTTCTGTGATTTCGTATGACGATTTCACTGTATATCGTTTTGTTTGAGAGATATTATAGAAAAAAAATATTTGTGTTATTTAAGTGTACTTTTGTTCATGAATGGTATTAGAATTTTCTTATTTAATTGATTCCAACAATACAGTATATAGTAAAAAACGATGAGTTTTAATTCACGTAATATATTTTTTTATTATTATTTATTGTAGTCTAATTATTTTAATGGAAGGTTTGCAATTCATTCTGGTAATTCTAAACTTGGCAATAATAATGGTTTAAGGTACTCATGAGTTTAATCTCGATCGTTACATTTTCTAATGTTCTTTCTCAACTTATTTTACGAGGGGAGACACTTACTTTGACCAGAAGAAAAGTAAATCTTGTAAATGTGAAATCAAAATAAAAAATTAAAAGATTGATAAAATATTTAAAATGTGGTATGCCTAAAATTTTAGTAATTTAGAGGTTAATTACCCTTCCCTTTTAAATTGGCTGGATCCGCTTTTCAAAACTACGTAATGTGACCATATGATACTTCCAGCCTGTCAATGGCCAAACTAACTTGACCTAACATGATATGTTCTGACTATAACTATTTTCATTTTATAACCAACTCTAACATGAAAGATGGTGTTAAAAAATTAAGAAAAACCTTACACTGAACTGCGTCGGTTCGTATATATTTAAAGTTTATATGACTGAAGAGTGCACTACATCATGAATGTACGAATGAATTCAATAATAAGTAACATATCGTGCAATAGAATACTCATTTCAGTCACAATGTCAGAAAAGATCTATTGACATCGAAATGTCATATTCCCGTGATTTTAGTAATAATATGGAGTACTGATGTTTTGATTGTTATTTTTGAACTGCTAATAGAATTTAACATTATTGACATTATTTTATCTATTTACAAAAATGTTAAACAAAAAATTAGAGACATCATTTTTATTTCTGCCAAGGCAATGCAAAAACAGCTTTCTGAGTTTATATAGGTAGGTGATAATGATATTGCCTTTTTAATTTAGTCTGTCGTTTGCTATAGCTCAATTATGACTCGATAATAATAATAGGTGTCAATAACCAGCACTAACATTCGAAAGGACTAAATCTAAGGTAAAAAATATTATTTGACATGATTTGAAATCTACAGATAACTAACTACATTCTCTGAACAAGGAAAGGGTAAGGACCAGATCTCTCCCTCTGTGGATAAAACATTTGACTATTATCATATACTTCAAAATTTTCTTCGTACATGAAAACTAGTTTTGGAATATATCTAAAATATAAGTCAATTAAGTAAATGTCACTCAAATGTGGTAAATGGTTTTTGGTGACTCAAAATTTGAAGAATTTGATTTTGAGCAAGGGTCAGTTCACGGGTCAGATATATTGGTTTCACTCATTTCAATATATTGCATGTCAGTGGACAGCAGCAGAAGAGATATTTGGAATGTGGAGATCATACATCAAATTCCTTTGCATCACAATAAAGTAAGCATTATTATTGAGATAGTTATGTCACTATTTTATTTCTAGTATTATTTCATTCCAAGAATATAAAATTGTATGTTCCTTACAGTATTTTGAGTCATAACATAAACTACAGTATAATTACTATAAAATCACTTTAATTTCTAGTGAGTATTCACTAAATATCTAAAGTATTACAACTATAATATTTTTTCTCGTTATCTTAGAGCTCATAATTTAACGCCACAGCGTTACAGAATTACTATATAATTTTTTTTTACCTCAAACAGTTATTTTTTTTAAATAATTTTTTAATCATACCAAACGTAAAAGCTTCAATACATTACAGTCACACTTCATTTTAATTAAAAAAAAAAAATATTAATTTTAAAATCATCATAAGAAATGAAGAATTTTAGAATATTATTCTCAGCAAGCAGTAATTACAACCAAGAAAAGAAGCACGTGTTGTAAAACTATAATAACATATAGTGATATCAGTACTGTTGTAAGACAACGAACAATTTAACAGAAAGGAAGGAGCTGTGAAGATTAATTTGTTAGGTTAATATAGTTGTTGTGGCATTGTTGAACCTCCACTTCATCTTCAAGAAAGGAAAGGGAATACCAAGCAGAGAAAAGCAGACTCCTTTCACCTTTGGCACAGCACTTTACGTATACTTCTACAATTAAGTGAGCTTAAGTATGAACGCTGATTAAGTATGAATTATTATTTACAATTTATTACTCGAGAATTCACAAAAATATCATACCTAGTAGATTTTTTAGTTAACTATTGCAATATATATAGGAAGTATCCTGGAAATGAATGGTTCAATACGTACTAGATTTTGTTACTTAATATATTTTTTTCAAAGTTTTGATGAGTTTATAGTCAAAAATTGTACATTTCATTTTTTGAAATAAAGTTTCTTATAAGTTTTTATAACACTGCAATTAGATCACTAAGCTATATATTTCTAGTTGTGTTTTAGAATTTATTGATCAAAAATAAAGTTTAGATGTAAATGATAATAATTTATTATTTTTATTTTGTAGTTCCAATAACACTTAGGTAAAGGTTTGCTGGTTTCAACTTCAAGAGAGATACTTTTCTAGTTCGAGACAACAAAAATGTTAATAAAACAATACTGTATTTTTCTTCTGTTATTGAAGTACAATTTTTCTAAGAAATTTTCTGCCAAGACTTCATTTGGTTTACAGGAATTAACTTTTTCAGAAACATTTTAAAATTATTGTAATTGCCATTGCCATGATGGGAAAGGAACCAATGAAATAAGTAAACTCCAAACAAGATACACTGTTATAAATTAAATGTTTTATCTGACTACTTTACATTGGAAAAATAAATTTTTCCAATGTAAAGTAGTCAGTTAAAACATTTCCTTTATAATATAGCCCTTTGCAAAGCTTCTAATAATTTAAAAATATACACTGTTGTTTATATTACAATAATATCTTTATAGGCAAGAAGGTGTTCATTTCATTTGTAAGCTACATTAGTGTTCAAAGGTTATTTAAACTGTTTTTAAATAACAAAGTTTTAAAAAATATAAAAAAATTGAATGAAAACACCGTGCCATGTAAAGCAAAGTAGGTTTTCTGACGAATACCATATAATGAATTGAAATGGAAAAGTGTGTTTAGTAGTGATAAAGAAAACAATTAAGAAATTGTTAAATTTCCCTTTTCAACGTTTAATCGGTAATATAATGTAAATTGAACTAATCTTGATATAGTTATAACAGGAAGAACAGATACAGAGAGAAAACTCCATTCTCGTATGTTTTAGCCAAATGCACTTCATATCGGGATCAACAAAATTTGCTAACTTTCTTATAATACATTTAATAAAATAGTAGTAATTCCAAAAACAACATTACAACTACCTCAAAAATAACAACATTAACTTTAGTCAGAAACTACTGTAACAACAAAACAAATCTCCCAACTTCCTGAAATCACAATTCCTCAACGTAAGATTTCTTCTACTGCTTCTTCTTTCTTATATCATGTCCATAATGCATGTCTCCAATGAGTAACATTTCTGTTGTTTTATGCACTGAACTACTTTTCACAATCCTCTTTGGAAATGGCAGCAGATGTTGTTTTATCCACTACTTTCTCACGTTGACAAATCATTTGCTTCCTTTTTTCTACCCACTCTCTCTCTCTCTCCCCCCCCCCCCCTTCCTCTTCTCCCGCTGCTTTCTCACTCATTATTTCCTCTTAATTTTTCCTCAAAGGAGGAAATACACATGTTCATCACTAGATGGCAGCTCTGATCACTTATTTCTCATTGGTTTTTGAGATGGATGTGTTTTATTTTTAAGTTGTTTAAATTGTGGGTAGTTGTTTTTGGACGTATATGATTAATGATGCTTTGCTTTATTATAGTTTTATTTGTTATAAAAATAAAAATTTCTGAAAAAATTAGTACAGCACATGCGAATTATTTCGAAACGGTGCTTATTTACAACAAGAATTTATGTTATTTTGTAAATATTCGGAATATTTCTTGACTATCTCAAAGAGTCATTAACTTAAGTTTTTTCCCGGTCAGTTTTCGAGTGCAAATTGAAAGTATCAAGTTGATTATTATTGAAATCTAATTTGCAATAGATTATGGAGTGGATAGATATTTAATGTTTAAATTCAAAATATTATTTTCATGAAACGTACTAAAAATAATTTTCCAGATTAACTTTTTTCTCTCTCTCTCTCTCTCTCTCTCTCTCTCTCATGCTCAAACATTTGTCACAAATATAATAAATTACTCAAATCATTATAGCGTTCGAATAGATCACCTAAGAGAATAATTCTCCTTCCAAAAGTTTATTTTTAAACTCAACAGCTGCAATATAAATTATGAGAATAATTTCCAAAAGTACTTCTAAAACTATAAACTAATTAAAAAAACATCTTCATCTTCTACCTCCACCCCATTTTGAAAACTACAAGTACCATATCTTTAATTCATTTCATGCTGATGACAGTTTTATATTCTTCAAAAATGTTTTTCTACGAACACAGAAAAAAAAGTTCCTTGCCTCCATTTTATCTTGTAGTCTAAACCTCTTTCTGGAAAAACAAGCTCTTTGAAAAACCACCCACCCACCCACTCCTCCCCTTCCATACATCTTGGGCCCCACATGCAATTGAACGCAAACGCCCTACCGCCTGTGTAAATCACCAACGTGCCTTCAGTCCCTTGGAATCCGGAAAATTAATTACCGGACCTGGCAAACCCTTCCCTGGGACTCTAAATTCCCGCCTCGTCACGGACAGCTTTCTCTCTCTCTCTCATTCTCTCTCTCTTGCATCCAGCTCACCACACTTTCCAAAAACTACTGGACGCTCAGAACTATCTTTACATATCCTACTTTAGTGGTCAGTGAAAAGATAGAGAGAGAGAAGGAGAAAGACGAAATGATGATATATAGAACTCGACCAGTTGGAATATTGCTAAGCTATAGCTTTCTCTAGGATAGAGTAACCAACAAACTTCGGTTCTATATAGATGTACAATTAATGAAGGTAAACCGATGCTACAATAAGAAGTATCTGTTGGGATGTATTTGTATGTTTCTGTAGGAGTAGTTTGATTAAGTTTTGACAGTGCTTCTCCTTGTTGTATAGACCAAGTAAGAGTAGTAGAAGGAAAGTTTTAGATTTCATTTCAGATTAGAAATGGATTGAGTTATATATGAAGTTATGTTGTTTATTTAGAGAAGAGTTGAGAGATGTTAATATAAGGTGTACAGCAACTTGGATTCACAGTGAAGAGATATTTATTGAAAATGTTATTCCATTCGAGAGATTTTCATTCGAAGTATATCGTATTAGAAATATTATATTAGTCAATTTAAAAAAAAATGATATGTGAAATAGATGGTACTCTATTTCGCACATTTGTGACTGCAGTATAAACACAGTATAGCAACTTTTTTGTTGGTATTTAATGTACAGGTATTTGAGCTACCTTTTTCTTCTTACATCTCTGTATGTAAATGTGGTGTTCTAAACAAACATTAATGATAACAAACATAATTACATTTATCTGTACACGATCCTCATTGTAAAATCTATATTTGGTACCACTATGAAAGCTCTAATCCATAACAATATTCTATTTAGAGTAAAAAATGTGTTTATTTGTTTCGATGACCACAATATAAAATATATATTATTGTTTGCATTTTCGTTACATATATATGTATGGATTAACTTGGATATGCAATGTGTAAATATTATAATTATTATAACAACACATTCCTGTGTTAATAATATATACAATGTACAATTTCAATTTACATATGAATTTGCTATTGCATTCTGGAGGTTCTACTCATCAACTTGTGTATGCATTACGCAATTTGTTTATGTTAAGTAAGGGCTGTTTTCGATACAAATAAAAATGTTGTAGTTTGATACAAGAAATATACTTTAGGAATATCTATTTGATACATATTAAAACGTTTCCCAGGTTTTTTTACCACTCTGAAATTCGATTGTTAAAAAGCATTTTTGTTAATATGGTGCTAATGTCATTTCAGTGGAAATTTGAGACAAACAAAATGAAAAAAGCGAACAATAAAACTGCTTGTACGATCTAAAAAATAACATGATTATTAGGATCAATTTTTTTTTTTAATTTTGTCAATACATCACCTTTTAGAGTTTAGACAGCACTACATAATAATATGACAGATATTGACGCAAAAAAATCCTAACGTAAAACTTCAAAGTTTTAAAAATTATATTAGTATGTCTAAATGTCAAAATTTCACTTTTAGTTTTCAGTTGTCCAGTGCTTGCCCTTTACCTTGATATACCACATGAAAATATAAATTTAATGGGAGGAAGTGTATTGAACAATTTTTCAAAAAATCAGTTTTGCTATTAAGTTTCATTAACTATGAAATATTAAGTTAAATTACGAGTAAATCGAAAGAATAATAGGGGTTATAAAACTGAACACAATCATGGAATTTACATAGAGACCAATAGATGGGAATACAGTTCAACAACAAGACGACATTAATGAATTTCAGTTTAAATTCATAATGCATGAGATGTTTTTGCACGGTAAACTAGAAAAAAAATTGAAATTTGATATGAAATGATATGAAATACTTTTTAGCAAAACTATAAATTTTATATAAAATACTTTAAATATTCTCAATGCTATTTAGAACACAAAACAGTTTTCTGGAGATGAGTCAATACATTTACTCTATTGATATTTCCTGATATATAGTAGTTCTATAAACAAACATATAGCACATACTTATAATACTTCTGCAACCTAAATTCCTAGTAGTGAGTCGTAGAATAGCATCCATGCACTCTAACACGTACACGATGTTGTTGACAAACTGCATATATAGAGAGTATCTTCATATCTTGTATATAAAGCGTCATTTCAAAAATACCTTTAATAGGTCAGCATGCTGAAACGTGTGGTTGGCTCTTCAAATACACTTGGAAAATGCATAAACACCCTAAAGTTACTTCTATCTCTTTCATGATTTATAAACACGACAAATACAAATCATACTTCGCAACTCTTTACCTTCAAAAGCAACAAAATTACAAAAAGTAAAAATTTGTGGAATTATGCAAACAAGTGTATACTCTTTACATAAACTTTATATATATCGTACTAAATTATCAATATCTTAGGTAAATCGCTAATGTAAATATGGAAAAAAAATCCCCATCGTGACCAAGCTCTCTGTAAAATATAAAAAATGATCTCTGGCGACATTTGCCTCCAGGCAAAAGAGATAAAAAAAGATTATAAACACTAGTCCAGTAACATCAAACGTTGATTTGATATGGTAAAAACTAAGCAAGATAGGTTTAGATATACTACTTTTACAAAAATGAAAACCTGAAATATCAAAGTGAATGTTAGAGTTTGTTCTTATCAATTATTATGACCAGAAGTTATATTGTTAATATATCTACTTTTTGACGGTTGGATTAATTTTAATTAAGTGGTATTCGTGGAAACTATGAGGAAAGTGAAGGTTATTTATGAGATTGAGATGTGGTAGAGTGCGCTATAATGATGTAGATCCATCTTTTTTTTTTTCAGTGTATTTAGAGTTTAAAATTTGTGAACTCGTATTCCTTATATCAGGGGTGCAAATAACGATTAAAATTTTAGGCGCCAGTTAAAAAAGTTAGGAGCCCGACATGTAAAAATGTCACT
>JAQIWE010004384.1:0-10830 GCA_034698565.1 Campodea plusiochaeta | reverse complement strand
TGGCCCAAAACAGGATAACTGCTGATATATGAATAAAATAATTAATTTGCATTGTTTTTTAAGTCGGTTTTGCTACTGCTAAATAGATATGTGTTCTGATGTGTTTTTCAGCGAATAATTTGTATATTTTTGCGAGGCAGCGAAATGAAGTTGGTCGATTTCTGCTACCTTGTGGAAAATCTATCGACTATATAAACAGAAATATCTCTTAATCCGTTGAGTCAGAAAATGTCAAATTTTTGCAAAAATTCTTTAATAATATAACGTACAAGAAAATCACTGAAAACCGGAAATTCATTATCTGCAAGTAACCCTTTAAAGATTGTAGAGAGTATAGCAAACTTCTATAAAAACGTTTATTTTGTCGTGTTAAAGTTGTGTTCTAAATCAATCGAGGTTCTTAGTTTTCTACGAAATTTGTTTCCTCATGAGATTCTACATTCTAAAAAAAGTATAGTCGCTTATGGGTAATATTCGAGTTATACTGAGATATATTTTCATTTCTGTAAGTGCCACCGTGGTGTATGCGTCACAAATATTTTTACTAACTGCAACAGAATATTGTTTCATAAATTTCTGAACTATAAATACACATCACATATTATATAATAGTGCTAAGCAGTTATAAAAACAAAGCTGCCAAATTCCATTTTGGTAACTCAATTATTTGGCATGAGTAATGTAATTTTACAATCTACAGTGTAACAATGTAACTATATCGTCAATGTCACCAAAAATCCGGCGTATGTAATTACCACTCCGCTCTATTGACTCCGGAATATGTGAGCTCGTGCATAATGCTAGAGAACATAATGGTGTTGTCATATATAGTCCTTCCAAAATCTTACGGACTCAAACTGGTTATGTCTTCTAATTATTTTGACGGGTAAACCCATTGTTGACCACTTGTTTGGGTGGTTCAAATAGTGCATTTTCTATACAATTTGCAGGCTGGTCAAAGAAAACAAATAATTCAACAAAGAATTATCAATTATTGGAATGTCAGAAACACCCTTGATGAGTTAATCGATTTGGGTCCCTAACATTTTGGAAACACTATAATTCATTTGTAATTCAAAATATTAAAAGCAATGATGCTGTTTTAAAAGCAAAATTTGAATATAGATTTTAAAAGTTTTCTATCAAATTCTTATCCTTTTTTTTTTTGCATTATTTTTTAAATAAATTTTATAAGTTTCGTGTATAATTTATAAATCTCTAAAAATGTAACGAAATATTTTTTGTCAACTTAAAAAAACCAACAGAAGATAAATTGTCATAGTTTTGAAGGTTATTAATATCAGATTAAAAGAAATAATTGCGATCAGCTGGAGTAAAAAAAATATTACTGCCAGACAACGCCTTTACCAACTTCCGCAAATTACATAGGCTGAGCTTTATACCCCTCCGGGGCGTATCATATTATATTATCGATAAGTTACTTAGACAAGTTTTAGTTTAATGTATTACATCACAAATGATAATAAAATGGTAGATAAACTGTAAATTGCGGAACCATAACTTAATTGCAGAGCTAGACCAAACAGGTTGGTCAGAATGTACACTAATATTCAAAAAGAGAGAAAAAAAATATTAAGTTAGACCCAAATCACCCAATCAAATAAATTGTGTGAATATTTTAGTTATAAATATAAATATAAAAATATATATATATACCATGAAAACAATCGGGAATATAAAAATTATATTCAACTGATTTCAAAGATTATTATTGCAACAGTGTCATTAGTATTCAGTGTCATTTAGTGTGTGCAATTTGATTGCTTCTATTTGACGAGTAACTATTATGTAAATTAAGAATGACAAAAAATTTATCGGATTCAATAGCTCAGTTGGCAGAGCACGGTCCTGGATAGACCGAGGTCGTGGGTTCGAGTCCCACTTGAGCCAAAAATTTTCTTGTTCTTAATTTATTTTCCAATGTAAAGTAGTCAGTTAAAAACATTTCATTTATAATTATGTATAGTAGGCCTATACTCATCACTTTCCATTCATAAAAGTAAGGGATAAACATATTATCCGTATGGGAAATAAAAGTGACACATAATATATAACATCAGCATTAACGGTATATATTTTTTATTTTGCAAATGCTTTTAAAACCATGACAACTGCTAGATTTAATTTCTAATTATATTGCAACTCAGAGTAACCTAAAATTTTCCTGTAGTTTCGAATTCGCATAAGCTCTTTTTACTAATGCACTAATAATATGACATTATTTATACAGACAATGAAATAAAGTGCATTTTTACCTTCAAGTATTTTTGTAATTTATATCAGGAAGACTGAAGTTAATGTAAAATATAATATACGAACTGAATTAATTTTACCAAACCTTCGAGCGGTCAGCATTAATTTCAACATGGAATTGAAATTGGATGACTTGTTTAGTCTGTAACATATATTAATTTTCCAAGTATTTCACAATGAAATTTGAACCATGAACGTACATATTTAACATTTTAAAGGTTTACTTGCAGATAATAAATTTCCGATTTTCTGTGATTTTCTTGTACCTTATATTATTAAAGAATTTGTAAAAAGTTTGACATTTTTTGACCCAATGGATCAAGAGATATTTCTGTTTATATAGTCGAAAGATTTTCCACCAGGTAGCACAAATCGATCAGCTTAACGCATTACGAAAATATGCAAATTATTTGCTGAAAAACACATATCAGAACACATATCTATTAAGTAGTAGCAATACTGACTTAAAAATAATGCAAATTAACCATTTTATCATATATCGCAGTTGTCTTGTTTTTTTCGCTACCTTACAGCTTCTTTTCTTGCATTTTCTAAGGTGAATATCTCCACAACAGGTTTTTTTTAGAGGTAAGAAAAATAATATGAGTTATTTATATAAAAAAAGACTAATATTATGTTATAATACCAGAAAAGTCTATTTAGCTGCATGTAACCCTTTAACATTACTGAAGATTAAGCATTTATATTATTTAGATTAAAACAAAATCATTACATTATGTACAATGCAAACTTACCAGTTATACTGATTGAAAATTCTTAAGGTATTTTCTCCACAATTGCGCAGTTTTAAAATATTATAAACAGTAAATGTTCACTGTATCTTTCGTTATGTTGGAAATATCTATTTGAACATCGGAATATTCTTATCAAATAAAACAAACAACACAGTATCATAAAATATGTCGTCAGCGCATGATAAAAATTTTATGTGTCATTTCATTATACAAATTGCGGGATATTTTACGTTACGGTTTACGATTTCAGGATAAATTTAGTATTTTATTATTCTGTAATGCACATGTGTTTCATTATAATGAATATCTGTTGAGTTTAATAACACATAGTTAATATATCGTGAAATGAATGTTTAATTCACAAGGTTAAAATAATGACAATAACATTATTAGTAATTAACCATATAGTAATGAAGTTATGATACAATGAATTACATCTGAAGATCTGATGTCTCATGGGTTCGAGCCTTTTTGGAAGTTTCCAAGTTTCCGTAGCATTTGGAGCGATGAGGGATTTTAAATGATCCTGAAAAGAAAATTATTTTATTACTGCTTATATCGTTGGTACGTAAAAGGGAGTTTTTTAAATAAAATATTATAAGTAGTTACCACAGTTTGACTAACAAGACACGACATATCGAAATCCTGCTCGGTATGTTAATAAAAAGATTACTTTTTTTACTCAACAAATATTCATATAGCTTATTTAGTTTATAATTATTTAAAGCATTATTTTCTATTAACTTTTTCGTTCGCTATTTATCTCTAACACCTCATCGTTTTGAGCAGCTAAATATATAATTTCGAAGAAATGAATAAATCAGCGAATAACTTAACTACACGTATTACACTATCTATCAAGACTTACTCAACTGATGTTATATGTAGTTTTATTTATTATATGACTTACAGTCGAGAGGTTGACTAGTCCAGTCAATAAGTTCGGTGCACAATTTTTTTAAGTCTTTGTTAGTCTTACTAAAACATTGTTAACCTGAGTAAGTCCTTGTCAAACCGCACTTATTCCTGGTCATTTCAATCCTTCCTATAGTCCCAGAAGTCCTTGTCAGTCCCGAGGAAATCCTTGTTATTGTGTTAAGTTGAAAGGTTTGGGGTATTTAGTCACCAAGGAATAGACATGGTATAAATTAATCTTGTTATTGTGATTAATTTCTTGTCAGTCCCAGTCCAGTACACAAAATTTATGAGTGACCCACCCTTCGGTTCCATCCATACATGAAAGACTCGCTATCTTATAATGCTATACACCTATATTTGCTATATTATTGTACTTATTATATACCATCGAACTTAATGTACTACTGTTGGTTATGTGTTAAAGAAAGATAGGTGCAATTCAAATGTGTTCAGAGTATTCAATAAATACCTTTCAAAATGCATTGAATAAATTATAGTAATTTATTAGATAGACAAGAGTGCTCGTTATTGTTCAATGAATATTAAATCATTTGCTTTTGTCAGATAAGATGAATTTTTAGTAAATTTCAATAAATTTTCCTTGTAGTAATAGAAAGGATTATCCAATGCAACAACGAAGGATAACTTTCTGATTTCGTTATACTATATAACACATGAAAAAAGAAATCAAGAAACAGTCATGAATTGGATGCTGTGATCTGTATCGAGAAATGGTTCACTAATAATTTTATCAGCCATTGCAAATAATTAATTATAAATATTGGTCATAAATGCTGAAAAACTCTCTCGACTTTTTGGACATTCATCTTCAAACTGTAGTATGATCAGATAACAACATTGTTGCATATAAAATTTTATTGAAGAAATTTTATTATTGAAGAAATGGTCAATTTACTATCTTATTGTTCGTTATTATTACGATGCTATAAAGTAATATTATTGCTGTAATTATCACTCAATTTTATTCCGTCGATAATATTCTTTTGGAGCCATACATGTGAAATAATGCTCGTGAATGTTCTACGTCCTGTTTTGCGTCTTCAAAAATTAATTGGAATATTCCCTGCCAGAAATGTATTTTTCATTAAATCCAAAAACGAACTACCAGTTTTCGTGACTTTCTCAAAAGATCACTTTATTTCACAATTTTTACAGCTTCTATTTTTCTCCAGCACAACTTACAAATTATACAAGTTAGTAACAAGCGATTATAATTTTAATTCAGTTTCGAATATTTCCGAATTTTTGTCACGTCTTTGCAGTAATGGAGGTATTTTTATCGCTGCGTATTTCGGATTGTTTCTAAAGTGTTCAGAAATTTGCAGTTTAGTGAAAAGATTCTGTGATTTCGAAAACGTTTTACAGCTCAACAAATTTATTTGTGATTCTTATTCAAACAAATTTGTTTTGAAAAAGTTAATTTTGATAATTTTTATTACAATTTTACGAATCGCAACACATTTGTTTCGTGTGATTCGTGTTGAGCGTAACAGAAAACATTTATCAACAATTAATGTTGTCAATTTCGTTATAAAGGAATATAGTTTCTTTGAAAAGCAATTTACAGTTTCACTATCAGTTTATTCCATAATTATTCTATTTGGATTTTTAGAACATTCATATAAACAAATTGAGGAATATATCGAAAAATCCCCTCAGAAACAAATATCTTTTATAGTACCTGAACATATTAGTAATTATGTATCTTTATACTCGAAACTGAACAAATTAGTTTCTATATTCAGTGACTGTTTTGGAAATTACTTTTTACTGATGATAAGTTACCACACTGGTATATGATGATTACAGTTACTTTTGGATTTCTGGAATTCGATAAATATAAAAGCAATATCGAAATGGCTGTGAATGAATTATTCATTATCATTGAGAGCTTCATAACATTATTTATTGTTGTTCAAGAATCCAGCAACATTTTACGAAAGGTAAGATCACAAGTCCTTCTAATACCTCTAATATTCAGTGTAGTATATTTCCATTTGATATTTACATTAATCATGTGAGATTTGCCGGTTTTTGGCTTTCTTACCAATTTAATAGTATAGCTCATATTCTTCAAAAATTAATGTCATTAATTGTTAATCACAAGTACTTTCACAAAGCCTTACCATAAAAGTTTTCGAAAATTTTGAATAATTCATCCAAGTTGTTGGAATATGTGTTAGTAATGTATTAGAGAAGAGAGAAGGAAAAATATTCATTGCAAATATTAATATACGGTAGTTTACTTTTTTATATAACAATAAACGACACAATGAAAACTTGGATCAAATTGGGAGACTTGAGAGGGGAAGGGAGTAATTTGAAAAATCACGCGTTTGGACGATTTGTTATGGCTCTATTTAAGTTAACGTTAAGAATTTTGAAATTTCACAAAAAAAAATCTGCTGTTTCAGTAATTAATTTAATGAAGTAAAATTTTGCTTGCAGTAATATTTCGAAAACGTATTTTTATAAAGAGCGGCGTTTGCAGAATTTCAAAATTATTAACGATAACTTAGTTACAGGCTTACAGCCATAACCGAACGCTTGACTTTAAGGAATTTTTCAAACGACTCCCTCTGCCTCGTACACCCGCCCATCTTGCAGGAGTGTAGCTACGAGTGTGGGGGCCCTGGGACGACACGCTATAATGGGGCCCCATACACAATAAAATGTTGCTAATTTTTGAAATGGCCAATTATTTTTTTTTTACTAAAAATGTGTTTTATGCAAAGAATTAGAATTTATGTTTAGCTCACTATAGCGAGGTCGCTAGCCCGATCATCGAAATTTTAACCTTCGTAAGCGCTATAACTGCGATATTGATCAATTATTGGACTCTGAGCTGTTGTTTTCTTATACATTAATTTCTTACTTTTATTTTTACAACTTTTTCTCTCTTTGTTCGGGGCCTATCTTATGTTAATATTTCTTCTGGGGTTCCGTGCTGCCTCCGCCCTCTTGCTTTCCGAGAACAGCAAGGACCACTTGCTTGCCACTTGGCTAACGACATTTTTTCATATTACTGATGTTTCCAAAAATATCGCCATTTCATTTTTTTCTTCTTGAGTTCACATTTAATTTGGTTTCCATCACATGACCTGCAGGCGACAGTTTTCGCGTGCTTATTAATCCAATATCACATTATCTATGCGATTAATAACGAGAAAACCTATCTACATTGTGAATCATTGTTTTTATATTCGTTCCACAGTAAGTAGTGCACATATATAGTATACCAAGAGTATAGTGCTATATAAGGTTAATCTTATAAAAGGCTTGTTACATAAGACAAGATGTTTTATTAATAAGTCGCCTGTTACTTTAATAAGTCGCCTGTTAGCTTTCAGTATAGCCACCACCCACCAGTACTCCAAACAACACCAAAATCGGTGTGCGGCATCCCAAGAGCACTACCTTCAATGTGTTAAGTAGATTTTTAATTTAGTTCAAAATTGACCATTTTACTGCATCAGTCTCATTACTTTCTAAACAGACCTCGTATCATGACATTAGAATATTTAAGCAAGTATACTCGTGGTTGGAATGAAACTTTAGGAATACTTAATGATATTATAATTCCCATGTATCATTTTGATCTTTTGGTTTATTTCAAATAACAGGAAGTCTCTAACGTCACTTCTCTATTTCTTTTCATTTTTTAGTCCGAAGATATTCAAGAGTCGCTTCATTGTTTAGTAGAAACTTTACCACTTGAATTAAAAATAAAGGTAAGAATGATTTCAAAATAATTATGACAGTTAACAAAATTTACGAAATATTTACCATTAATTTACGATATTATGAGATGGATTATTAGTGCTTTTTTCTGTTGATATTATTTTTATAAATAACATCTAAATGTGTCTCCTTCCTTTTATGCATGACTCTGACCTTTTGGCCAAAACAAAGTTTTAGATTTCAAAACTGTTGATGATCTCGCATATTGATCTCAATTCTTAAGGATCTTGTAGAGTTTCTGTGTGGAAAACACTTCTGCAGTTACAGGAACTTTCATAGAATTTTATTTCAGAAACACATAAATAAATAGGTGTTTTTTTAAATAATTTATTTGCAGAGTAATATGCCTTTTTTTCTCTTCTCATTAAATTGGGAGTAAAAGTAAAGTATTCTTATCTGAATGTTAAACCAGTTGTGTACTCTAAAGACAAAACACTATAGTACATGAAAACAAGGGTTTATTTTTCTCACCAATCCAACATATCGATTCGCATATCCTCTATTGTATATTGATTACTATTTTAAAATTAAATTATTAGAAGCTTTGCGAAGGACTATATTATAAATGAAAATGTTTTAACTGACTGCTTTGCATTGGAAAAATAAATTAAGAAAAAGAAAAATTTCGACTCAAGTGGGACTCGAACCCACGACCTCGATCTATCCAGGACCGTGCTCTACCAACTGAGCTTTTGAGTCCGACAAATTTTTCTCATTCTTACATAATAGTTACTCGTCAAATAGATGTCATTTAGTATGTGCAATTTGATTGCTTTTATTTGACGACTAACTATTATGTAAAATTAAGAATGAGAAAAATTTGCCGGATTCAATAGCTCAGTCGGTAGAGCACGGTCCTGGATAGACCGAGGTCGTGGTGTCCCACTTGAGCCGAAGTTTTTCTTGTGCTCTTAATTTATTTTTCCAATGCAAAGTAGTCAGTTAAAAACATTTTCATTTATATTATTGATTACTAGTTATTATTATCATAAATCTTGAAAATAATAGTGATTTTCGTTATCCTCTCAGATGGCAACAAGTTTAATTTTCTCATCAGTGAAGAAACCTGAAATCACGGCAGCGGGATATTTTGTTTTACAGAAATCGCTTCTTACTTCAGTAAGTATTTGGTATAGTGTTTTTTAAATCTTAAGGACCCAAATCGATTAACTCTTCAAATTGTTTTAACAGTAAACCCATTGTTGTCCACCTGTTTGGGTGGTTCAAATTCTCTGTTTTCTATACAAATCGCAAGAAAGTCAAAGAATTTAAACAGACTAACAAAGGATTATTAGTTGGTGGTTGTCAGAAACACCCTTGATGGGTTAATTGATTTAGGCTCTTAAGATCGAATACAGCAGTACAGAGTATATTCTATAATGTTTTATTTTTCCCGTGAATGTAAGTGCAATTAATTTTCTCTGATTCTTCCTATATAGGTCTACTGCTGTATATGCGTTCTCATAGCGACTTCACAGAATTTCGACTTCTTCAATTTTGGATTTAGAATTTCAAGATTTAAATATGTTAAAGTATGAAATAGTTTAAAACAATATTCGAAGTTTCACAAGCATCCATTTGGTAGTTTTTGCGTATTTATTTTTCAAAGTGGAAGAATTTCCCTTTACTTTGTACAGATCGGTGAATCTTTCTTCACCGAGCTGTACAAACAAATAGGAAATTCGTGAGGTTCAAGAATTAAATGCCCCAAAAGTAAAAGTCAGATTTATTTCAAACTCGGTGGGGTTATTCCACTCTTTAATTTTCTGTGTTGGGGGATTATTTTCTGAAAATTACAAATTTCTGCGTCCAAAAATGAATAAGTCGAAATTCTGTAACGTCGCTATGAGAACTAAGAATTTGAACTTGCCGTTCACTGTACTGCAAAATCCTTTTTTATTTTCATTTGTGAATTTCGAATTAGCACAATAATATGCATTTTTTTAATAAAATATAGGGAAAAAAATAGCAATTTACTGTTATAAGCTTTGATTTTCTAGACTACTCGTATATAAATTTACGTCTTAAAATGTTAAATGTAATTATTTTTAGATCTATGAAATTTTGGTTGAAATTTTCGTTTGCATTTTAAATTAAAATTTACTAATATTACTAACAAGAATGAGATTTACAGAACCATTGTTAAAAATGTAATTAGAAAATTGAAAAGTAAAATATTGCTAAATCGATATTATTTACATAAAAAAACGATATTATTTTTTATTTATATATTATTTACATAAAAAACGATTTTTTTTTATTTTACAACTACTATAGTTGGTCATTAAATATTTATTCTGTTAAATTACAGAAAAAAACTAATGTTACGTTTGTAATATTGATTTTTGTTATAATAAACTTACCGTTCAGCTTTGCTATATAATTTCCCTTCGCAACTGTAAAAGGCACAGAAATCGATGGACAAAATTGCACTAATAATAGTAATAATAAATTTAAAATAAAACATAATTTCGACCCAAATAATTCGTTATTTCTTCCGTTATTATTATATCTGAGGTGACGCTAAACTGTTTATGAATTCGGATTATTCAATGAAAAAAAAAATGGGTCAGACGCAAAGCCAAATCAATTGACACTGTGACATTTTGAAGATAAATTCGATTTATAGTTCGTGAATTATGTGTATTTTTCTCTATAATTTACAGTATATATCAGTGGTACAAAAAATAGTAACGTATTTTTACATAATATAAGTAACATTCGAAAAGATAACTTAGTATCACATAAATAGATAAATACTTTGATATTAAATTGAGAGAGACTACATCAATAATAATTTTGTGTACTGTTATTTTTAAGCATTCTGGCATAAAAATATAAGAGAAATCTTTGATTTTGAAAAGCAGATCTTGATTAGTGTCTCATCTAGAGTGTTTTAGAAGGGCGCGGCGCCATGCCCTGCCTCTAGGGCGCCCTGTCTTACTTCTAGGGCGCCCTTGTGCTATAATAATCACACCCAGGTTTCAAAGTCGTTTATTTGAGAAAATACCAACGAAAAGGTCTCGACGAGATCTTTCCAATGACGTATAAATCATTTAAATCGGTCTAAAATTGAGGAAGAAATGTTAAAAAATGTCAAAGAAACATTTATACGATCATT
>JAQIWE010004383.1:0-10830 GCA_034698565.1 Campodea plusiochaeta | reverse complement strand
CTTCATTTTAAACTATACAATCAACTAACTGTCATGTCATAACTCCAACATATAGATAAAACAATCGCTGCCGACATCAGAAGGCAACAAATATCAAATCGAAATGAAACATCACAATAAGAATTAAATGAAATTCACTCTTGAACAAAAGATATGACAGTTCCTCTCCACCCTCTGGGTATAAAATACCTTTTCATATCATACAGCTGACGTATACGAGTACTAAGGTTGCTGTACCAGAAGTATGTTACGCTTGGATGGGAGAAACGGAGAAACATTTCGAAGGGTTCCGAAAAATTTAATCGATGGAGAGATTGCAATATAGTATTAAAAGACTAGAAAATATCATTACAATGTTGTCTTTCCTTTGGGGCTATATCGTTACATTGCACCTTTATGTATCTTACTGTCATAAAAATAAAGCACAGTAGCTCATTTTACATGGTGAATTAACATCTGCTAGCAGTATTTTGTAATCTTATTTTGATTTGACTCCGAGACTTTTTCTTGTTTATAATTGCTCCAATTACCTATTAGTCACTATTTATATTATAACATACATTATTTTGCAATGTAATCCATTTATATTGCGAATTTCTTTAAGACACGGGAATATATCTTTGAAACCAAAAACAAAATATCTCCTGGGCTACTCTAGCGTCTTCAGAAATTATGTTTACCAAAGCGTTTATAAAAAGCAAAGTGTTATGTAAGAAAAAAGTCCATATAAATGCAATATATCATTCACAATTTTCACACGTAGCTCTAACAATATTTATAGTTAGAATGTTATATAATGATTTGATAATGTGAATGCACTCACAAGTTACAGTGAAGGATGATATAATAATTGTTCAAATTATTACTTTCGCACTCGATCTCACTATGCAGGTCAAATATAATTGCCATTACGTGATAAAAAGATAAATGTCAGAGTCTTAAAGTTTCAGTAAGTCACAGGAGATGAGGAGAAGACAAGACAATGTGTTAGCACTTATGGTAGATATTAATGTTTTATAATGATCTGTCGACTTTTAGTGAACGGATGAAAATTTTAAAAATAATATTCTACTTTTTTGGAAAGTTATTGTCGTGTAATATTCGGATTACTGACTTTTTAAAGTGCGAAATACCGTCATTTCTAATGTTTGGAAATAATTATAATATTGTGAACGATTGTGAATGTGTTGTAGTATATATTTGTAGCTTTACTTTCGGTTTTCTGGATAACGATTGATAAATCCATGAATAAAACAAATAAATTTGTAATTTTATACATCGTCTTGATAAAAGCACTACTTATAACCTCCTACATATTAGTCATATATAATTATGTAATACAGAAGGTTAGTAAGGACCTTTGCTATTCGACGATGATTTTTGTTTCGTTGATAGATTTATCAATCGTATATATTACCAGAAACCTCGAGCAATAATGAATCCATGTAATACCTTATTTGCTCCCATCTGTAATTATGATGCTGGGTCTTTTAAAGCTAATTTTTTCTGATGTGATAAGAGCTATGTTTTTGTAGATATTCGCCTGAAAAATCTTATAGGCTATTATTGTTCATTTATTGGTATAATTATACTTACTAGTGATGGTTAATTTTTAAAATTATTTACACGTCGGGTCAATCATATTATCTTGAAGCAATTTGTTTTGAACAGGCTGAAATTAATGATATTCTTACATTGTACCATTGTACGTGTAAGAATTCATTATTGACATGAGGTTATAGCACACTCATCTTTTAGCAATGCAGATATAAATATAATATACGAATGATAAAAATGAAAGGATTGACTCTTAGGTCAATGTATAAACGGGGAGTGTCCCACCATCAATATAAGAAGGGAACGCGGAACGGAAAGGTACCAGTATTTTGCCTTGTAATGCTTTGTCACTATATTATAATCCGTTATAGATCACACAGGTTGATTAGAATACTTCATTATAATATTTTCATTCTGTTATCTGATTTACTACTATGCTTGTATTCTGATGTAATACTTGTATATAATATGGAACTGAAAAAACAGAGCGACTGAAAAGAATATCTTGAATATTATTAACTCTTATGTATTATCACCATCATTTAAAGAACTTTAATTAATACTAATGATTATCTGTTGTTGTAAAGAAATCATTTGAAATTGTATCCAATGACATGTTTTAAATAGTATGGATTCTTTTCCTGGTGAAAAGTATTGTTTCTGCTCATATTTACTGTAGTATGACGTACGTTAACAAAATTTAAAATATCCTGTTTATATCAATATTTCTATTTGAATAGTAGAAAGATATTTTCTCATAACGAGACAAATTTCAGTAGTTTACGAAAGAAAAGGTATAGCATTTTCAGAAATTTGAACACACAGAATTTATGTTATGCTCATGGAGTATTAACTAAACTTCGAATATAACAATAAATATGAGTATTCCTTTCGACTAAAGCAAACTTTGTACATTGTGTATAGCATTCTGTCTTTGCATAAAAGCCATCATATACATAAGAAACGGTGTGCTGACATTCAGAGGCTAATTAGTCAACCGATCGTGAGGAAGCTTAAAAGTGTTGCTTTTGTTTACGGTAGCAAAAAGTTGCTTTGAAAAATGAGACTGAGCTTGGACATGCAGTTTCTAAGGCGCCATTAGCAAACGAAACTTCTAATCTTTTTTTCTTCTTTTTTTTCGACAGTTTCAACAAATATTATCATTCATCAGTTTATGAACTATCCTATAATTAGACTATTTTGAAATTTGTTTTCTTAAATAAGACTGTGGCAAAAATTACTTTTTGGTTGACCATATACAATAATAAAGAACCATAAAAACTTTCTTGATGTATAGATACTAAAAACAGATCAAAATCAAGATTTTTTTTTAAATTTATTTAATCAATATAACCAGGAAACTCTCAAATTACTAACTGAACTGAGCTTGAAGATTTCTAAAAAAATATTAACAATTGCAGCGAATATAGTGCCATTTAAAGTCATATGAAATCGTAATTTTTTTCTTGGGACACCCTGTAATTCTAAGATTTTTGTATTTCTCATTCATAAATGTTGAGACATGCACGAGAACAAAATAATAGAGTTTGCCAGCCTTCACATTCTCCTTCTATGAACACAAAAGGAAAAATATAGAGTGACATTGGACTAGAATATATTTTTGGGAACAAATAATGTGAAACACGTATATAAAACATTATTTAGTAAGTCAGTAAGTCGAGAATACTAAATTTTTCATTCATGTATTTTTTATATATAGTATTTTTCTTCCAAAGCAGCAAAGTGCTGTCTTCCAGGTTAAAATGAACTTCCGCTGTGCCGGTTTATACATTTCCTTCCTTTTCCCTCACCCTTGAAAATAACAACTTTTTTGTACCTTTTTCACGTGTAATTTTTTAAATCTTTCTCCGTAAAACTCATCTGATGCAGTTTGAAATTTTAAAGAGGTATTTTTTCCTGCGGGAAGCCATCTTTTCCAACACAGCTTATCGGTTTCCAGGGAAAGCAAATAGAATAGAGAACAAAGAAAATAAAACGGGATATGTGTGTTGGAAAAGATGGCTTCCCGCTGGAAAAAAATACAAGTTTAAGTGATAATAAATTTAGGAAGAAATATAGCAATTCAATATTATTTTAATAGATAAAATATTAATGGTAATATGATATCAATATGATGAAATAAAAATACTTGTGGAAAACAAGTGGCGTATTTCAAGATACAAACAAAACCAGCTGGAGTGCAGTCATCGTACATTAATTTTACAAAAAACACGTTTCCATATTAATTAATCTTTCATCAGATTATTTACGCAGATGACTTGGAACAATGAAGAAGTTCAAGAGAAGCAATAAATAAAAGCTATGCGTTGATTATGAAGAAGGTTGTTCTTCTTTGAATGAACTGACATTTTGCTAAATGTTGATTTACTGGTAACTCCGATGGAATTAAATTTCGATTTCTAACTTATCTTCTTCAGAACTTTTACTGTTCTCCGGTGATATCAACGCTTGGATTTCAACCCCCTAACAGTAAAAGTACTTGCATTTTATAAATGCGAAAAATAAAAATAATAATCAAGAGATGCATGTTGATGTACCATAAATTAGTGTAATAAATAAATTATAATATTGCTGCAAATGGATTCACACCCTCAATTATGTGAAAGTATGTTGAATTTATGAAAATTCTCTTACTCATAAATTATATTGCTCTAAATACTTTTTGGGTTTCGAGCAAAAAGTGAAAAATAAAACTGAAATGTAAAACAGTAACTTTAAAACTCTGCTTCCATATTTTTAATTACACATCCAGGTAAACTTTGAAAGTGTAATACACTCTCCAGCAATTATTTCCACCATTTCATTAACACCTCATATTAAAATTCATCAACTGACCAGCAATAAAAAGTATCAGCAATTATAAAAGAAACACGTTTTTCGCATGACTACTTATTTTTAAAAGCTTTGTTTACAAACTTCACACTTCGAATACAGTTCATTACTTCTCAACCAATTGCCCTACATGAAAAAAAAATCGTTATATGAAAGAAGCAGACCTTATACAAAAACCTAAGCCAACGTCCAATTACTTATCTTTTTTCTTGGAACATAATATTTAATTCGGGAATTATTTGTGACAGAATAACTTAGCATTTCTTCACGTGCGAGAAATCTTCGTGTTTATATCCTCTTCCTGGGAGTTCATTATATAAAATAATTTGTTAAAATCTGAAGCGTGGAATATGATGGTGCTATACTGTTATTATCTGTACGTAAAAATAGTAACTCGAGTAGATGTCTTCATTCTTAGAATTATTATTTTTGTTTTAATTTTTTCTGCTCTGTTCTTTTTTGAGGATTTTTTTTGTCATTTGTTTGACGAGATTATTCGTTGACATAATAATGATATTCTTCAGTTCCCCGTCATCAATTGAAAACATAACTTTCGCTGTTAAAAGGTATTTAATTGAAAGTAAACTTGTACACAGAATATAACATAATAATATAAAAACTGAGATGCAACGGGGTTGAAAGGGTATTATATACCCAAAACGCAGAATAATTCTAAAAATCAATCATCAATCAATAATAATGATATTGACAATATATTGTGAACTTTTATCAAAATAAGCTTGTATAAGAAATTATTATTTTTGGTAATTAACATTACGAGGGATGCTGCAGCAATATCATAGAAAACCGCGTAGAAAACTCACTCAGAAGTAGTAAGAATTTCGTTTCAAATTCGTGAAGGAGTTATAATATATGAACTTAGAGAATTTATATTCACATTAGGTTTATAATTGTATCTTTTTACTTTATTTTAGAACGTGCACAAGGGTCTTGTTTTTTTAGATCCCGATAGTAAAATATTAGAACTTTCTTTCAGGCATCCAGTCAATATTTTTTACGGTTTAGAAGTGAAACCAAAATTCGTGGATGAACAAATATTTTATTGGCATACGAATGGTAGAATAGTAACACGTTTCTGTTGTAAAGTACATCTAGAGTATATATTCGTATATAAAAACAAATGTAAGAATATATTTTACAATCACACGTAAAGAAATAAAACCAAATTTGAAAACACGTGCAGCTCTGCAAACCATAAAATAATAAAACCTCAAAATGTCTTGTTTCCAACTTCTGTGGTTGAAAATTTCAATTTCACTAACGCCTTACAGATCAAAACGAACGGTCTCTAGCAAATTATGGGCTTTAATATATAAGAAAATATATAACATACATAAGTTTCTTTTTAATGAAAAAGTGCTGAGTGAATTTTACCGTTCTGAATAAAATAATATGCTCGTTGATTTGAAATCATAAAGGTAAAAGACTGCTGTTTATATAATAAAGTCGGAAGCTGTCGGTTTACGAATACTATTATTTCGGCGTCTCGTAAGAATAAATTGTCAAAGAATTGTCCCCATTTAAGAGCTAATTAGTATATCATTAAATAGACTAAATATTATTAACTAAAATAACTTTTATTGTAGTTCAGTTCAGTGCAGTATATATGATCAGAAATCTGTTTATTGTATAAGAATGAGAATAAAATCATAAGATAAGAGACTTCGTCAAAGTGACATCTAAAATTTCCTGTCAATCAGAATATATGATTGCGTATTATATTTCAGCGAAATTATTTAATTACTTCTTTTTAAATATTTCATTAAAATTGGAATGAATTATAATGGGTATACCGTCGTGGACTATATGGAATTTTTTAATTTGTACTACTATACTATACTGCTATATATTACATCGGTTTCTTAATGAATAATGATTATATTTTCTATTTTTAAATATAATTTTTTTTTAAATACCCTTACTGTTGAAACTTTTTAAATTTCCCTCAATATAAATCTTTGTATGTTATGTGTAGGCCAATTTTGTGGAGCTGTAATTAAAATAGTCGTTGTTGTATAATAATTTATTACATAACAAACAGGAAAACGTATCCCAAATCTTAGAGAAAAACCTACCAAAAGCTAAAAACCCTACTATATAATTTACGAACCATAAGCAAAACGAGTATTTTAAAATAAACCAGTGACTTCAATGCCTCATGGAAGAGTATCTTAACGAACACTAAAACCATCAAGTGCATTCAATTACGTTATTATGAACTAAATTTTATTTTTGTGTACGTAGCAATAAACTTTCCAGATGAGTTCTTAGATTAATTTTAACACAACAATATCAAGTGTAAATCTAGAGCACATCATCATGCCTCGGTGAAAGAACAATGACGTTCAGCAATCTTAAAATAACTTGTGCTTCAGTAATGAATTATTATTATAGTTAAAAAATGATCTATTTTTATTACTATAAAAGAATGTAGGGCTGATGACCGGCTATGGAGTTCACTGCTGCGATGATTTTCATTATTTTATAAAGTATTCTGGTGTACATTAATGGAATAAAAAAATGTTTGCGAATAATTTGAACTAAAAATTGGAATACATATTTTGCTTTTTCCTCTTTTTTATATTACATTACTGTATAGAGTATCTGAATCAGTGTTTTGTGATTAGACCTACAATTGTTTATTGAAGATAATAGTTTTATGAGTTATTGTACGACAATATTTTTAATTGCTATTATTTGCTTGAGATCAATTAATTACTATTAATTGCTTGTATTCGTCGGTTCCTTACATTTAAAATGTTTAGTTCGAGATTTTTTAAATAAAAAAAATTGTTCAGGTAAAGTTTGATGGATCTGTTTTTAATTTGAATATATATTATATGTAATATGAATCGAACGGAAAAATAATTGTTTCTAGTGATATTGAATATTATATAACTTTTTCACTAAAACTATCTTGAAGATTTGTAAAGCACAGAATTTTGTCTTCTATAAAAGGTCCCCTTCTCACAAACCCTCACTCTCACCTTCAACTGAAATTCCAACCCTCCCCATCCCCCCCCCCAATAAAAACCCTCAAAACTTACCTAAGACTACAAGAACCCTAAAACACATAGCTAACACAAAACCATAAGTCCTACAAACTCCGGCACTATCTCCACTCCGCGCACAAAAAACACCCATCACTAAAAAAATATATTATAAATCCCTCTGGCACTAAATTTAAACGTAATCACACTGTAAATATAACGAGCATCCAGGTAGCGAGTTGCATGTCTTGGCTGTTGTGCTGTTGCGACCTCACTGACTCAGTGGTATAAGGGGGATGAAGAAGACCAGCCACAACGGGAAGAATGTGAGAATTCAGGTCAAACTTTACGAGAGAAAGAGGCTTGCCATCGTAGGAATATCGTTTTGGAATATTAATATTAACAATTAATGACATTAATTTTTGAAGAATATGAGTTATACTATTAAATTGGTAAGAAAGTCAAAGACTGGCAAATCGCACATGATTAACGTAAATATCAAATGGAAATATACTGCACTGAATATTAGAGGAATTTAGACTAAACATTAGGTCTGATGAGACCTGGTAGGTCGAAACCGTGGTTTGGCCGCGGTCACATGCCTGCCCATTCCTTACCATCTGGTCAAAACAGTCCCCCGTTTGTGAGTATCAAGAGTACTAAACCACCTACTGTTTAGCCTAAATTCCTCTAATATTCAGACTAGTATGTTTCCATTTGATATTTACATTAATCATGTGAGATTTGTCAGTCTTTGACTTTCTTACCAATGAATATCAATGTCTAATAAGTTTTTGTTAATAAGAATAAATTGCTTCACTGTAAGTTGAAAATCCCTGTTTACCACATGCCTTTTATAATTGAGCATTATAAGAAATGAAGTTCTAAAATAACAGCATCGAAAATATTAATAACTCAAAGGCCAGAAATTTTAAAGTACGCTAACTAATTCTTCTTTCCTCCGGGATTTCGTCTTCTGATTTGCTTAGGAAGCATATGAAGGGAGGAAAACATAAAACTTGTATGAGAAACCGACAGATCCGTACCTGAGTTAGGGCACATCTTTAATGAACGAATCTCGAGATGTCTGTTGCGAGACTCGAGTTCAGCTCATCTCGAAGCAGAAGACTCCCTTGATCTCAGGTAACTCAAAGTCGAACTTCAGTTTAAACTCCAACTGAAAATACTACCGAGGATCTTTCCGTGAGATTGGTTTTCTCAGAGGTCGAATTATAGGCACTGGTATCTAATTGAGAGTTACGAAGAGGCTCGCATTTTGGCAAGGCTCGTCAGAAAAGTTATCCGTAGTTTAAAATCAAAGAATCTATTTTTATGGTAAAAAGTGTATGTATAAATAACATTAACATATTTCAAATTACCGAATTAATAAATTTCCATACTTCAATAACTAAAAAAATCTTTTTCTATACGAAATGATCAAACCATTTCGGAAATTTATTGTAGTCCTCCAGTGTCTAGAAAATAATAATTTATTGATACTAATCCTGCAAAATAAATCTGAATGAAATTAACATAACTATAATATATACAAATATCCTTGTTTAGAATATAAGTGAGAACTGAGTAAGAGTATGTTAGATTTTTCTTAGTTGCGTACATTATAGTAACTCTTAGTCGCTGATTTAATTAACTGGTGTAATTTCAATGACTTTCATTTTACGCTATATCATATATATATTTATATTATTAATATTAACATAGGTTAAACATTCAGTCACTCAATCAGTGACTTCGGTGGTTCTGAAGTCACTACAACATTATTATTTTTTTAAATAATTATTATTATTTATTAGAATTCTCCAAAGTTGTGACACTATCAATAATAATATTATTTCTACGATCATCTCGTATAACGGTAAAATACAATGCATGTTTATTGTCATTTCTCTATGATTGAAAGGACTTCTAATGATGGTTTCTCTAGAATATTCTTTCAGATTTCGTGAGTCAAATTCATTGAATGTGGCAATCCTAAAGCTTACCGGATTGTAATTTCGTTCGTTGATGATACAGGTGGGCGTGGATTGGGGGAAAATAATCCCTTGCCAGTTTGTTATTTTGCTATCACTGATTCTCATTTAGATTATAACAATATATTGTGTAATTATGTAATTATTATTACTGTTTTGTGAAGATGCAATAATGGTCTGATTTTAGCGTACTTTTCTATATTATAGTCTATTACGTTAACGGGATGTTTTGTTACTCAATTATTAATATAGATTTAAATCTTCTTGAATTAAAGTAAACAATAATGTAAAATAATATTATACCAAGTTGGCCTTGATGCAAATTAGCATATAACATGTGGTAAATAGTATAATTAAGATACTTAACTCATAACGGACATTACTTATAAATTACTGTAAAAAAATATAATTTATTGTACACTTTTAAATGAATTACTAATAAGTAATGACAATATTAGCTCCTGTGATAAAGACAAATAATAATAAGACTATAAGAGCACGCATCAACTGTGATTCCCAAAGCTTTGAAAGCTGCCGTAATCTTCATTATTGGATCAAAGATCACTTCGATTAATAATGACCGATTCATTGATTTTAACAAAGTATCTGTTTATAAAATATCTTTTTTTTTTTAAAAAATAATGTTAAACCTGTATTTTTTTCAGCGGGGAGCTGCAATTTCCAACACACATATCCCGTTTTACTTTCTTTGTCCCCTATTGTACTCGCTTTCCCTTCTGACCGATAAGCTGTGTTGGAAAAGTTGGTTTCCCGCTGGAAAAAAATACGACTTTAATGCACGAATCTCAAATGAAATCAACAAAAATATTGTTCATAAAGAGTTTTCATTCCGATAAGTAAAGAGGTGTTCAGTATTGTTATGAATAATGAATGTGAGAACATAATTATATAGTTAGTTATAGAAACATTTGAATTGAGTCAATCATGACTCCATCAGTCATGATCCCTTAGAGAAAGAAACCTGATGGTTATAAAAATTAAAAAAATGCTCTAAAATGTATAAGATCTGTAGTGTGTAAAAAGGAAATTAAAAATTTATTTTCAAAAATGTCGTCTTACTCTAAAATATTATCGTATAACATAACGTGAGGCACATGGGCTCTTGGGAAAGGAGGGCATAATTGTAAGGGTTCAAGTTTGCCGTTTTTCTTGACCCGACACTGAAATTGGAGATGGTGTGATGGTCACATCATACTCCGGTTCGTATTTATCCCCAATGATTTTCATACATGGTACCCATTTAAATGAAACTGGGTGAACCCCAGCCAAAGATCTTTCCTTTCATGATCTTTGTCACTGTAACCTTTCGGAGTAAGGCTCGCAATACCGGAGTGTTTTTTCAATACCGGTATTTCGGTATTCAAATATTGTAATACCGGGATCCCGGTATTACCGTT
>JAQIWE010004382.1:0-10831 GCA_034698565.1 Campodea plusiochaeta | reverse complement strand
CTATATACTTCCCTATACCTATCTCTAGCCGTTTAGGAGTTGTTTCACGCGACAGACGGACGGACAGACAGACGGACGGACGGACATTGCGAGGACAATAGATGCTTTTTGCGCTTCGCTGCAGGTCGCATCTAAAAACACTATATAAAAGCTTCTGAAAATATCTTCCGAAGAATTCGAATGGAATATTATTATTAAATTTAACTATTACGATGTTGAAATTCAGTTTCCATAGTGGTCTTAAGACTTTATTACCGATTTCATTTTCTTAACCGTTGAATTGTATGTTCATAATTATATTACAAACTGGAATTTAAATATGATTTCCGCAACACTTCTATTACAGCAATATCGGATTTTAGTGTCCATAATGAACAAGTGTAATACAGCTGTTGAGCTATAAAAGAATATTGAACCTATTTGTATACATATTAAGTTCCATTAAAAAAATTAGCTTTTTACAAATCGTAATCAATTGATCTTTGTTGTGTGAGTTATAGATAGTGTTGGTCTTTCATAATTACAGACATTATTGCTGATAGTGTTGAGTTATTCTAACAATAAAATAATACAATTTGATTACTACTTATAATAGGCCAAAACTACCAAAAAGAATGTATAGAATAATAATTTTATAACGATTATTTCTTCTATGAATAACGCTGTTTACATAGCATACAACATGGGCAATATAAAGAGCTGTTAACCTTCCTACTACGAAATATTGATTTCCGAGAAGTATCGTTCATGAAATTTTATAAAACGTCTACGGTATAATGGGAAAATTAGATTACATAAAAATCGAAACCGATCTATTATTTACTTAATCTCCGGAAAGAATGTAGAGGTGCAGTTTCGTGTTACATAATATTGTTAAAAGTAAACATGTTTAAATGATTAAATGTATTATATTGGTGGATAAGTAATGTCGTTTTGCTCAAAATTAAATGATTTAGAGGAGCTAAGAATTAGTAAGGTATATTAGCAACACAAATAAATATAAAACAGCTGTTTTGACTGATCTAATAACATTCTTGTGCTTATCATGTTATGCCAGCTGCCGAATATCTACTATATCATTCATATCCGAGACTCGGGAATGCTGTCGAATTAGAGCAGCAAAAATTAAATGCATTATCCTATGTAAATGTTCAGTGATGTAACTTATAACTAACATAATTTTTTTACCTAACCTCAGAATTTGACTAAACTTTTGCCAACCTGATATATAATTTTGCGTTTCCTTCATAATACATCGCAGCATTAAACCAGCATGCGCCATAAATATAATTATAGAGTTTTCCAAAAAAAGAGCTATAGAATGTGTTTCCAAAATAAAATGCACATAAAATTGGATAATTTAGTTTTAGTTGTTTTAACATGAACTACAATACATACCAATTTTATCGGAAAAATAAAATTTGGAAAATTTCCACCATGACACCTTTTACCGAAAGTCACAGTTTTAAGGTATTTTTCTAACATTTTTCAACATAATTGCTAACTTATTTCAGTTCACAAATTAACCTTCGAAATTGACATTTGATCTCGCGTGCTATTTGCTTATAGTCGGGGTACGTCGTGTCTTGCAAATAACCCCACAATGGAAATAATCCAGTGGCTTCAAAGTCGACTATTTTGTCATCTCTCTTCACTGGAGAATTCTGCTACTAAACTGTTAGTGCTGTAAGGCTTTTGTAATGAAGTTACATGTTATCCATTACGGCACATAACTAAATTTTTGGCAGATTTTTTTTTTTTTTTTTTTTTTTTTTTCAGTATTCCTAAGAATCAGAATAATCTTTCAAGAATTGGCCATCCCGGTGGCAAATGACCTCCGAAAATGCGCTATTTGACCACATTTGATTACTTTTTAGGGGTTTCTTCACTCCATTATGTTAGGTAACATGACAAGTCAATATTCAAGTTCAAATATTTAACTCCATCAGCTCAGAGTTGACATTTGACGCAAAATTTGTCAATGTGGATACATTACGTTCAAATGAAACTGACTCCGGTATAATGAACTTCCGGTATAAGGTGTCATAGTGGAAATTTTCCAAATTAAATTTTTCAGATAAAATTGATATGTATTGAAGTTCATGTTAAAACAAAGAAACCTTTATTTTATTTCATTTGCATTTTATTTCAGAAAAATATCCTATAGTTCTTTTTGAAAAACCCTGTATTATTATATTTAATACCAGGAAGCAGATGAAATTTAAATTAAGGTTTCTCTCGAGTTTTTCTGTATTAATACTTTGATATACAGATATTGAAGAATTCCTTTTATATATGCAATACAGTGTATTGATATTTTTCTTCGAATTAAAAAAAATACTCAAAAGAACATTATTTCATGCTTGTATATACGATGATTGACTGTTGAAGTTTTATGTAACGTATTATTACGCTTATTCGGACACCTACTCAAGCTACGTTATTAGGCGTATACCTTTTAAAAGCCATGCAAAAGCGTAAATCATAAAAAGTCCTGGTGTTGCACAACCTTAAAAAAAGTATAACCAAGTTATACAAGAACTCAATGCAACAATATATTAAATATTACTTCCTATATCGAACGTGCATGAGAAAACACATTTGCATTTATAATCTTCAATGTATGTTTAGAAAAAAAGTACATTTTATTGAAATTTTTCAGATTGTGTTGCTGCGATTCATCGAGTAAATGATTTTGAAGTTTCTTGATTTCTGCACAAACCATTTTCTAATTATTATACAATACCTGAAATAGTTTCATTATTCAGTTTTAATTTCCGAATTTTTCTTTTTGAATACTATTCAACAAAATGAGTCTTTACATACACAAAAAATCAACCAGTATATAGATGTTGGAATAATGAGAAAAGGGAAAAAATATATTGACCAAACCATTATCAATTTATCATATACTTACTGTGAAAACTAACATCGCTCGTAATGACAGCAGCTATTTTTATAAAATACACCTATTGAATAGGATATTTTATTATAATAATTACCCATCGATCAATAGCACAAGTCATAATACGACATGCAGTACCTTTATTATCAATGATAATATTCTCTATTTCAGAACAAAAATATCCCTGAGAACGCCCACGCCATGCGCTACTAGATTCAGTATAAGAATTTTTGAAGTTCGCCAAATAAAAATAATATTTTTAGATTTAGAAAGTCGCGGATAGTCGTCACCATAAAAATTGAAACATTACCCAACTCTTACTAGTTGCTTTTGAGTCTTCTAGTACTAGAGAAATTCGAATGAATAGCAATAATAATTTTGAACTAACGCTTACAGTAAACCTTGGTAGGATATATAATTCGTAGTAACCTAATGAAATTTAAAAATAATTGTGCAATATCAGTAGAAAATTCTTAACCAAAAATTAAGTATTTTATTATCATCCATTATTGTTTTAAAGTTATCAGACTGTGGACACGGGTCAGACTACTGCAGAATAACAAAGAAATGGAAGTAAAACATTTCCTCGTTGTAAAATACTAACCAACCTATACCCATATTCTTAATATAATAAATGCTTTTTCTGATTGATATTTCAGTTTCTCTTAAATTTGACAATTTAGCATTTTAAAGCGCGTTAAAAAGCGAATCGCATAACAAGCTATTGCATTAAAAACTGCGAGTAGGTCTATACAGTTAAAATTTGCTTCAAAAAAACTAACTTTATTTTCCTGATTCATGATCTTGACAAGATTTTTAAAAGTTTTTAAATTTTCCTATAATTTTGTTTTCGTTTCGGTTTCGATTCGAATAGCAATTACAGGCACTTCTGGCAATCAGCTTTACCTGCATTCTTGACAATATTATAATCGTTGCAATATGATCGCGCGCAACTTAACATGGTTTCACAAAAAACATTCATCCATTATTGTTTAAAGTAATGTTATAAACTTATAATTCAATTACAATGTTGTATTGCACTTTCAGTAAAATTTCACTGCTGGTTTTGCTATTATATGGCAACATGTCTTGGTACCTTGTACTTTATGTACTAAGGGTAAATTGGTAAGAGACAGAAATTACTTGTAACCTCACAGTCAATGTTGTAACAGTGTTATTAACAGAAATTGTGTTTGTGGCTAAACATTGTATATATTACGTAGTTGGATCGTAGGAAATGATATTAATCTAATTAAAATGAAGCTGAGCCTGATATCGAACTTTAATATTTTAATTCATTAAATTACTACACAAAAGGTATTCATTCCTTTCTTTTGTACACAATCATATCAAGTATATTAAGTATAGACAAGGTGTGGTGCGCTGTTTTATTATACTTGAGTTTGGAATAACAAAGCTGTCTGAGAACCAAGCCAGTTCTCGTAGAAGCCACAATCAATAATAAAATAATGTTCTGTTTTATTATTTTGGCATTGAAAATGTATAATATTAAGGGATAAGAAAAGCAACAACGAGAGAATATAGTTACACTAATTCGCTATTATTCACATTTAGTATTTATAGATCTATACTATAATCATTATCAACATTTTTCTATCTGGTGAAAATGTTATAAAGTCTCGCAAAGGCCAAATGCTGAAGTACTATATTTATAGTCTATCATAGTCATCTACATAATAGGTAACTTTACTATGGAGTTATCATTGCAGTAAAAACTTACCTATCCTATTCAATTATCCTATAATCTGATTAGACGAAACCTAATTTTTAAACTTATAACAACGATTAATATTTACAGAAGAAAATAGACAACAGTTACATAACTCAGACGAGTTTTTTTTTTTTTTTTTTTTTTTTTTTTTTACTTTTAATCTCAGTTTATCAACGTAGACAACGCAAAGTCAGTCAGTCATCCCTATAATATTTAATGCTGAAAAGTTGGCATCCAATACGACGATACGAATCAGTTGAACTGGAACTTTACTGATTTGTATAAGTTATTATATAACTTTACTGATACTGTATATATATGAGCTCAGTTTTTTCATATTTTTTTTTATAAACTTTGTTATTTTCATTGAGGATAAAATAATTTATGTAAATTACTCAAAGATAAATTCCTTTCATTCAATAGATTTGGTACAATCAGCCGTTAATTTCGAATTTTCAATTTTCTCCATTGCAAAAATTAATAGGTGAATTATATTTTTCCTTTTCGTTTCTTTTGCTTAATTTATTATTCTAATCTAAAGAATTCATTTATAAATTTAATATAGATAAGACCCTGATGCACTTCTCGAAAAATGAAAACAAAAAATTCTCAAAATGTTCAGTATGTAATTTAGTCTCAAAATTTGAGAGTATTCGTCTATATTTAAAACTATTAGTATAAAGCACGAAACTGTAGATTTTCTAATCGAGAATAAAAATGTATATATGAAATAGTTGTTAAAAATATTTTTATTATAGCCAAATAAGAGAGATAACGTATCATATACGATGACTGTATGCTTTTTTTCTTTCTTTTGTGAAACCTTGTACTACCAGGAAGGTCGCTTTGATCGTCAAAACATGTTAATACCTATACTTTTCAAATCCATATAGAACTCGAGGATTACTGTCTTATTCCAAAGAAGGCAAAATCCTTATATGGAAACAATTGTAAGCGGCAAGTTGTGTAATAGTAAACGATTCAAATGTTCTTCACCTTTTAACAAAAAAAAGTTGAAAAATTAAAAGAAAAAAAAAGACCGAAAGGTAAAAGTAAGGATAATATTTATACTATATATCCAATTAATTTATTCATGAAAGTGTATAGTATTTTCTCTGCTCGGTCAGTTAAGCGAGAAGCACTACTATCTTTCAGCCCTTGAATGACATATTGATAAATCATTACTCTGTTTTATCAATAATGTGGGAAGTTTGGTGAATGGGTTTTGAACTGGATTCGTTAATATTAATTACAGTTTTAAGTATAGTTGTCTTTAAAAGTAAATATTCATTCATTTAAAGTGTACTAATATCGGCAGGAAAAAAATGAAATTATAAAGACATTTTATATAAAAAGTAATGATTACATAGCTTTTACAACTTCATTACTGTATTGCACTAAATTCTGATTGTGGTATAATTTTTTTTTTTTTTTTTTAAATAGTGTTTTAAGAAAGATGAGTGATCGTTAATGATTGAGACTAATATTCAGTAATATTGGTAGAATCGAAATAATTATGTAGTAAAAACAATATAGAAATAGAAACCATTCATACTTGCTGCTTAAATGCTCCACGCGTTTTTATATAATAATGCTTATATTACTATAATAAGTTTAATAAGTTCGTTTTACACTAAAATAAAAATATTCGCAAGCGTTAGTAAATCTAAACCGAAATATGAAACTGTTATGTTATGCAAAGCAAAAATGAGAATGATATTTTTTTTTACCTGGAGTGGTGCAGTCCTGTGTCCAGCGGAATCACTTTTTGAGCTCATAGTTCTTATAATAGGATCTAATGGATAACTTTTATCCCATCCAACGGGACTTATCTTCGTAGGAGAAGTACTTCCACCACGTCTCATATCTTCAAACAACTGGCGGACCTGCAAAGGAAAGACAACCACTTATGGTGATTTCATTTCACCTACAATAGAAGCAAGCAACACGCGTGGGCTACTACTCTACGGTTTCATTCTGCACCTCATTTGCAAAGCAAGAATATATTATTTTATATCACGATTTGAAGGGAGGAAAAATTAGGTTCATCATTTCAAACTGGATAATTTCGGTGTTTTAAAAACGCTCCGTTTTTTAATTATTTATTTCCAAACGTGGAATGAAGTTTTTTTTATGGGAGATGTTACATTGCTTATTGTGGTTTCTTATGATGTTTGTGGAGAAAATAATCTTTATAGAACATTAATAATTGATAAATTCTTGTAGACAGTTATACAAGTGAAGGTTTAATTCTTTTTTGTAACTACACGTAGTAACAATAAAATTATTATTGTGAAAGACTTTTTAAATAATGACGATTCCTGCTGATGGACAAGAATAACTTATTTTTATTAATAATGCAGAAACTAATAAATATAAACTTCAAATATGTTTTTGTTAGTATAATATTTTCTGTTCTTTTATAATCAAAACCATCGTTCTTCGTACTTTCCCTGTTGATTATGTATAAAATAACTTCATTGCTTTCATGAATATAGGAGCGTATTATTTTAAAACGAACAGTTCAAAGAATTCCTAATATGGTTTCTACATAGAACTGCTGAGTGCTCTAATAAATTCATTAATGATTTACATTTGTAATAAATCTTCGATACATCATAATATGATATTAGTTTCCACTTAATTATAATGCATAGGATTTCTTCAAGCACATAATCAAAGCGATGAAAGTGACAGCGGAGCCAATGTTTTGAATATTCTCTATATTAATTTACGGTCTCAAATAATTACTCTGATTTTATCGTTCATCTCCGTCAGTATAATTTATACGGTTGTTTGAAATCTTGACATGGTTGGAAATGGATGACTCATTCATACATAAAGCTATAGCAACCTTGGGAAGTTTTTTCGATGAGAGTTAGGGTCAATACAGATTCTATAGTTGTGGTTTAAAGGGAAAAGATGCATGTTTTAGTATATCTACTGCATTGTCTCAGTGGATATTTGAAAAGTTTAAAATTGTCATGGGTCAGTCTTAAGTAGTTTTATAAGCTGGTATAAAATCAATTAACCAATATTCTTGAAATAGTGAAATCGAATAAGTCAGCCGATTGAGGATGGGGAGATTTTCTAATAATTTTATCAAGTATCACAGAGTGCCCCGTGACCCATCCTAATTATCACTGCCACATAAAAACTGGAGAGGCGTTTTCGAGATTTTGAAAATGATAAGAGAATCATAAATATTTTTTTTTTTAAACTGGCTTACTTTATGATAATATCACATCTTCCAAAATCCCTTACAGGATTTAGTTAATATATTTCTAGTTTCGCAGTATTACATTAATTGCCATTTTATATGCTGTTAGGTAGCTTAAATTTTGTATACCTGGCAATGTTATTCGTCATACTGTAACAAACTAATAATTATTTGTTCGTATATAGTTTTATTATAAAGTAAGTATATAGGTACGTCAGTAGAGTGTGACAATTTCCAGACGCATAAATTACCAGCAAATACAAAAAATTTAGGTTTAAGAAGCGTAAGGTATTTTTCCAACAGTACAGCTAAATCTTAAATATTTCTCGCATATAGCTCATCCCACTCGCCCGAGATTTGTCACTTTTTCAAGAAATTTAAATTACTTTAAATTCAGTTATGTTTGGTTTAATAGGCTTATCTTTTCTTGATTTATAGACGAGGAAAAATAAACACAATATATCTAAACAAATATAAGCAAGATTGATTCTAATTGCAGAGATACGTCGGAATGATTATGATATTTGTTATTATTATTATTATTATTTCACCATAACTGTGATGGAACTTTAATAAGGTGACTTAATTTATGTTAGAGTTAGAGATACTATAAAATAATAATGTATACAAGCTAATAAAAATAAAATTCCTGATTATAAAGCATTTGTTTTTTATGTCCCACCATAATTAAAATTTAAAAACCATCACATAGTGTTTCTGCGCCATTTTATCTTTGCCCGAAATTTCAGTTTATTTACAGATTCGATTAATTACAATATGAAATTTTTACTATACGCGGTATCAACAACAGACTGTAAACAAAAATGTCCTTGATATAATACATATAAATAACAAGTAGATAATATCAAGAACTTACGTAAATTTTTGGATTCGACATCATTGTAATTGCGATAATCGCCCGATTGGTCCAACAATATTAATTTGTAACGATTGCTTCGGTGAATTAAAACGAGTTTTAGAAAAACACACTCAGAACAGAATTTCATTCATGGTTATGTTTCCCTTTTTTCTCACGATCTCAACCAACCAAACACCACCAGTGGTGTTTCCACTTTTGTTACTAAAAGCTATAAGCTTTATGAATTAAAAAAAATGTTGCTTTTAAAACTATAACCCTTGTGTCCCATCGGTCACTCGTAGTATTATTGCTAGATCATACCTCTCGTTGTAAGCAAAAGAAAATCGTGAGATAAAATAGCCTATAATACCTCGTATAATACTCATTGCCGTTCTGGTATCATTACTGAAAGTCCACATTTAGATAAGTCGCTTCAAAAGTGATATGTGCTGTATAGATCTAATGAGTTTATTACTGTACATTATATGATTAATAATTCTAATTAATATTTTGCACAGGGCAGTGAAAAAGGTTTCTCTGGTCTATATAAATAGTTCTATCTTTGCATCTAGAAATCATGTTGTTGCTATTAATATATATTTATAGTGTCCAAAAGTTTATGTAATATCTTAGGAATGCCGCATTCGTAGTTACTTGTTCCATGGTGCAAAAAGCAATGTTAAGCAAATCAAATTATTTTTATCTGTTAGAATGAAATGTATATCTTTCATGTTGTATTGAAAGTAATCTCATCATCTAACATGACAGATTCAACACGATTTGTTAACCATCTCTTCAAGAGGAAAAATTGACCTCTTTTAGTAACGAGCACCGTGACTTACATGAATTATGTGACTGACTCTTTCACTATTCACCAAAATCTGGTAGTAGAATTTATTTAGTGTAGGTGACGGAAAGAAACTTTCTGTGTCTTTCTGTTTTGTACCAGGGAACATGGAAGTGTCGGATGTAAAAGAGTAATAATAATAATAATACATGCCTTTATTTTTCAGAGCCGAATTAGGGCCTGAAGTCCCTCTCTTACATTCAACTCCAGGTTACAGAAATATTAATATATTGTATATATAGGAATGATTACTGACATTAATGATAATAGGCCTACAAGTAATAATAAGTAATAACATAAACAGATAAAAAAAAAGTATAAAGTAAGATACTTTCCTGCAATTTATTCTTTAGGTTAATTTTATTTAAATTTATGCCCCCCAAACTAAGCCACCTTTAATCGTCTCTCCCCTCTCATCCTCCAAGAAAAGAAATAATTTGTTTTTAAAATGTTTAGTATTATTTATATGACGTTCTACTTTAGTATATATCAAAAAAATCTTCTCAGGATTGAAAGAGAACGTTTTAAGAACATGATTTCTATTTCAATCAGATTAAAATATTTTTTAATTTTCTTCCTTACCTGCCATTCCTATTCCAACTCCCCATAGTATAAGTAATAGAATAACTAATGTTAAAAGTCTTCCTAATATTCCTTCTGGTGGGCATAGTAACGAATATCGTATTCTTTCACCTCGTGTGGGTTCAGGAGATAGTGGGTGGGTGGATTTCAAGAATGGTCGAGAACAACAGGAGAAGAAAGTGGCACATCGACTCCTGGAAATTAAAAGATTGGAGGATTAATATTTTTGGTTCTGTTCGTTGACTTTGATTCAGATGGCAACGAAATAATGCTTTGAGGATTATTTCCAAAAAGTTGAAACTACTCTGATAGCTGTTGTGAAGGCATTTTCTTTCACAATCCTCTGTTTTTGTAACATTTTCCTAAATTTTTTTAGAGTATTCAATATTAGAATATTCATCCTGCTCTGATTCGGAAATCAACATACTATGTCAAAACAACAATAAATTAACGATGTTCTGAAATGTGGATTTAACCAATTATAATATTTCACTAAAAAGATTGTTTGTATTAAAGGGATTAGACAGCCAATTTTCTACTTTTTGAGTTCTGTTAATAGTATTTGCCATAAAAGAGTGAACAAAATCGGTTTAGCCATTTTGGAGATAAACCAACCTGAAGTTCACAGACAACTCACTGAGTTACCTGTGAACCTCTTTTCCAAAATCTTTCGAAGCTTATAACTT
>JAQIWE010004381.1:0-10833 GCA_034698565.1 Campodea plusiochaeta | reverse complement strand
CATTCCTGAAGATTATAATCTCTCAATGTATCAGAAAATAAGCTCTGTCGATGCCGGGGCACAACCAAAAGGCTATCGTACATTGCTATCGATACCTATTATTATTATTCGGTGTTAAGCTAACGCATTTCCCACTGTTCAATTTTAATTTATGATATTTTTAATTTGCTTATCAGTTTGGAAAAATATTGCAAATGAGTTTTATTATTTCCCTGAGTATTTTATGTCTTACTGACAGAAGGACTTTATAATAATTATTATTAATATCAATTATCAATAGATGGCATTGGCATCGTTATTATATATCACTTCAGTCATTTAGAGATTCCAAGTTTTCTTGAGATTATTATTTCATTTTGCTACTAATATCATTAGCAACACAAATAATATAGTGTAATATTGTTGGAAATGTCATACATTTTTAGATATTATTTTAATAATAATCAGCTAAAAAATTAAAGATACCTTTATTATAAATATGGAATTTGCCATTCTGTGCTTGGATTCGGTTAAATGTGATGTTCTCGTTGTATATCTCGTAAGTAATATTTTGATAGCTGCTGTCCTATAGCGGTTTCTGATTGATAACAATCCCAGAATATAATCTTTCTTCTGAATTTATTGTCATCCATGGTGAAATAAATCCGATTTAAATTTGAATGGTGATACAATAGGAAGTTAGATAGAATGGAATAATACAGTATGACTGCTGTTATTTGAAATTGGTAATAAAATTCCAAAACTTTCTTATATATACGAGAATTTTCAGTGCTGTACATAATTTTGAATTTACAAAGTAATGTTTCAAGCATTCAGAATTAGACGTAACCTACAACCTTGTAGTCTTTTTTTGTATCCATATTAGCACCAAATCTGTGATTTTGTATTCATATTAGCACCAAATCTGTGATTTTGTGTTCATATTAGCACCAAATCTGTTAACTGGAGCAATTAGGTCAATGCCAATAAGTTTGCTAGTCTATATGTTATTATTCGTGAAAATAATGTATGTTAATTTAAAACACTTTCTTCATATTTTACTACATAATTTTAAAATTTATTTCTTCCGTCATATTTTTACAGCAGAATGTAAAAATAAAAATTACTCACTTCATTTCACCAAGCCAAATAGAGACGACGGTACTCTTTAGAGCACCTTCGAACAAGCGAGGGAACAAGCCAATCGACATGATAAGCCAGGACGGAAAAAAAGTCTGTGCTGATTTCGAGACCCTCCTATAAATCTCGTTAACGAGGTTTAATAGGTAAATATGATTCTTATTGTTAGATCAAAAGTTACAATGATTACTTTAAATTTTATGATGATGATGATAATTATAATATGCAATTAAAATTAATGCAAATAACAATACAGTGAAAATTATTACAGAATAGGTATTCACAAAAACATGATTAATCCTTCTTGCCATAATATTCGATTTCCCCTATTTAATATTTCACTTGCCTATACCCATGATGATGACATAATAACATATTGAGTGTAAAATATAAAGAAATCATCATTCTATTCTTACGGCATGTTCTTTATGGAAACGCCTAAAACGAAGTAACAAAGGATTCACTTTGTGCTGGAATACATCATGAAGATCATTTTATAAAAAGAAAAATTGCTATGTTGTGTATGATATTTGCATTCTTCCGGCATTTTTCTTTTGAGGTTTTGATGGCTATTCACTACATAATAAAGAGGGAAAGTCATTTTTAGTGTTAAAAGATGTCACTTCATCTTGTTAGTATTTTTGTTTTGAGACAAATGACAATATTATTCTTCCGCTTATGGAATTTGACTTGTGTAGTTAGGGTTTTTAACGGTATATATCCTGAAGGTTATGTACGGAGTAGTTATGGCAGAAGGGCTGCAGACGTTCAGGATAACGCATTTGCATGTTTCACGACGTTATGTGATTATAATTATTATACAATAAGTGCAAAAAATATTTCCTGTTGTAAAATATATTAGTTTAGTCTTCAAATAAGTCTTGTAAATGTAATAACTCAAGAGTTTGTTGTTTCCATTTTAAAATAGAATAACTACTTAATGTACAATCAATACATTAAGCATACCTATAAGGTATCAGATGCAAAACTAACTTTTTTGTGGTAGTGATACAACACCTCAGGCATAAAATATATTTTAAGTTTAAAATGGAAATAACAAACTTTTGTATTATTACATGTATACGAATACTTGAATCATACTACTCCATATATTTACAACAAGAAATGTCACTTATCTAGATACCATTTTAACACTGTAATTAAATACCAGTAACAATAATAAGAGTTTTTTAATTAGTGGTTTAGAGGATGAATGTGTTGCATGATTCGATTGGTCAGACTCTATTATGTCACGACTGTACGTAGTTACGTGTAGTTACTGCTATGTGCATACAGTTTAAATTGTGTAAAAACTCATTGTTTTACATCCTTAATACTGCCATCAGTTTCACTATTACGGTATCCTATATTATACTCTCTATACAACTTGAGTTTCAACTGCAAATATATAAAACACCACTACCGATAATAAAGACAGCATGGTATAAACCCAAAAATAAAGTGTTTTCTCCTAAACAAAGATTTATTCCTTTGTCAAGTATAAGTTAGTATGGATAGTAATAATTCAGTTAATTCAATTATCTTCAGATAAAAAGAAGATTTATTTATATTTCATAATTTTCTCCATTAATTAAAACAAGAAAAATTGTGATTATTTTGATCAAGAAAAAATATTCTTTCACAAACAGCTTTTAAAAATTGCAAATAGTGTTTTGTGGATATATTCCTTTTATTATGTCTAACTATGCCATATTTCCTGTAACTGTGCACGTCATGTAATTGGAAGTAGTCTTGCTTGGCTTTAAATAAAGTGTTATTATTATTATTATTATAGTTTGGCTTTCTGAAGTTTTTAGCCAGGTAGTATAATGAGGAATCCATAAAAATCCCGATTCAATCGGGAGTTGTACATCGTGCTTTTCGTGCAACAATCGGGCCGATGATCAGAACTGGAGTTAGATTCTGAAGAAAAAAAATATATGAAGGAATCTCGTTATTTTTGGAACCCAACTCCACATTTCCGGCTGATCGTAACTGCAACATATAAGAAACGTAATTTGTAGATGAAAGCGCATAGCTTTCTCGATATTGTTATTTTTCATTTTTATTTTTTTTTGAGACAGTTTTACTCATTAAATTGAGTGTAAATAATTATTTTTTAACATTCTTCAAGTTTTTATGTAAGTTAATGCATTTTTAAGAATGGATTACAGGAGGTGCTATCATTATTAGTTAATTTTTTTACGTGGAATTTATAAAAATATAAAATAGAAAGCACCACTTTTCAAGCTTTATTTCAGGTATATGTGACTTTTTTCTTACTTCTTTCAGTTTTTTTAGATTACGTCTTGCCAAATATACTGACCAAGTAATGTCACTTGCTTACTATTACTTAAGAAATAAAGAAATAGAGCAATTAAAATAAATGTTCATATTATCGAAATGCATAGCTTACTTGATTTTATATATGCATATTGGATTTAATACTCATAACAGTGAGAGTCGTGGCGCAGATACGGTAAAAACACGGAGTTAACTTTATCTCGGTAACTATTTTGCTTTTTTATTAACAAAAACAGTTGATCTAATTTTGAATGTGCAAGTCATAACAGGTGGTGTAATTAATATACGGTATAATTGAAGATGTTTGATTAAAGGATATCCTAAAGTTTCCGCAACCTTTTAGACAGCTTTGTAAGTCGTGAAGACTGAAGAGTGAAAGAACGTGCTCATCAGTCTGCCAAGCTGTATGTGGGACTAAAATGTTTAGGAAACTTTCTGATTGCAAAGAAAAAAAGAAAATTATAACTTCCAAATTTGTGTTTGACTTAGTACACAAGTACAATAACAATTACTAGTTTGTATTTATTAAAATAATTTCCAATTAAAATGTAATTTAACGTAATGGCACTTACTTAGTAATCACTTCTTCAAACAAAGTTTTTTTATATTTATTCTCATGTTATAAATTTTATATAATGATATTTCATGACCATAAAGAATTCGTTCAAACTTTCTATTAATTGTTCATTCTGAGGAGTTATAATTACACGTCATTTTTTATAGATTATTATGCCTTAATTTAAACTTAATATTATCTTAAAAGGTATTAACTTGTCTACAAGTTAATACAACACAAATGAATAACGTTAACACAAATAAATAAACGCGTTTAGAATCTTTCATTTTCCTAATTAAATTTAAATTTGCTAGAATGTAAAAATTTCGACCTAAGGTGAAACTTGATTTTTACTATAAAATTTATTGTGGTAATCAGTCAGCAAACAGCTTACAACCAATAGTCATTATTCTGGTCATTTCAAGAAAATGATGAAAAAAAATACAAGAGGATTCATAAAAAAATAGCGATATAACTTTTAAAATAAGAATCTGTTTACTGCCAATGAATAATATTTTCGGTCTTCCGACACACAGTTGTAAAAAAAAATATTTTTGCCTTACTTTTGTCAGACCAAGAAGTATTTCTCTCTGTGCATACAAATACTTCGTTTTGTTTTTATGTAATCGTAACTGTAACCTTTAAATATCTTATTACTTTTTCCTATACTAAAAATATATACCTTGTTAAGTTCAACGGTAAAAATCATAAAAGTGTTTTGAGATACGCTGTAACGAAATTTCGTTCGTTTAACAAGCAAACTAATAAAATCCCTGAACGATTAGAGTCAGTGGACGACGATATTTTGAGAGACTAAGTGGTCTAACTGTGATTTAACAGATGATCTGCAAAATTTGAAATTATTTGAAAAACAGGTAATAAGCTGATTAAGATTCCGAAAATTGCCGTAAAATACTGTGAAGGTTCGTGGTATTACTAATTCTGCTGTACCGCACTGCAATGAAATGCCTGAAATCTAATTAAGTTATTATTGGATTTAAATAGTTTTTATATTTTGAATGCCATGGATATAAGTGAATAATGTTTATATAGTGCTTTAACTGAAATTTGTGAACGGTGCGTTACATTTTAAATGGTCCTGTTATCAAACTATTTACTTGGTTATAGTTGTTTTTCGACACAAAGTAGTTAATTGTGTGTCGGAGACTTCTTCTGTTCAGGACGAGGTTCAGGAACAAAAGGACTGTTAATCATTCAAGTCAAAAGGTACGTTTTGAATGTGTTCCAGATTGTTATGTTTATAAAACTGCATGCACATGTATCCACGAAAACACACTGGCGTTATAACGCGCGAATCAACAATGATTTCAAAAAGCGTTTGGTAAAGTGCCACGAAAAATATTCCGTTTTTCCGTAAAGTATAAAAAAAAAACATCAACGTTACAAAAATATGGAATTGAAAACATCAACATGTGACAACGAAATTACTAAAATATGGAATTGAAGATTTTGAAAGTGATGTGGAAAACGATTATTAAAGTATTAATATCGAAGGAAATATTTGCATTTTTTTCTGTTTCAGCCTGCCATGTCCTACGTGAAAAAAATTATCATTATAAGTTGTCAGTCAATGTTAGTTAACTTAGGTTATATTTAGGTTTACTTTTTATTTAGTTTAGTTTGTTACATAGACTAGTAGTTTTAAGATGTACTTAGGTTTTATTGATATTATATTTGATCTGGTTAGGTTAGATTGTGTTAGATAGTATAAGAAAAGGTTCACTGACATTCCTGACACTTTATCTGCCATCAATAATACAAAATAAATAATATTACCAGAAAATCAAGGAACTGCAACATATGAAACAAAAAGATATGCAATTTCCTTTGTAATAACAGACTATAATTCTGTTAGGAAAGGTTGGAATGCCGCAGTAATAAAGTGGTTGTAATTTTGTTTTTATGATTCGAGAGCTGTTTATAACATCAGGAGTGAATTTTGGCAGCAAGTTTTATCGTACTATAAATTTAATACGTATTGTGAGCTATATTTGACTAATTAGTAATTTTGCCCACGTGAAAATGTGCTAGTGAAGTTTAAAAATAATCAGATAAGTAACAACTAGAGTATTATGTAATATACTTTTCAACTCGGAAAATTCCATGAAAATGTATAAAAAATAAACATATTATGATATTTAATAATTATGAATGATTTTATTCTGACATTTAGCATTAGCTATACTATAGTTGATTATAATGGTCAGTAATAAGTTCTTCAAATTTTGAGTGAACTTTTTTTTGTTACATTATGAGAGTCGGATAATGCGCTATTGAATAACATAACCCATAAATTTTTCTAACGATAATGGAATAAATGACCTTATCGCTAATAAACTTTTAGAGGAAGATATATATCTTGTTATGTAATCAGGATTTTGAAAATTCACATAATTTTTTTTGTAAGACAGTCTAATTTATTTTAATTTCAAAATAATGTACTTTTGCATGTCAATTAAAAAGTACTTGCACTTGCTCTACATCAATAATGTACATACAGTACATAGTTTTACTCTTCGAACACAAAAATATCATGTACGACACAGATGCATCTTCTTTTGTTATTAGCTTAAAAAATACTAGTATATTTGCAGTAAAATGTTTTTGTAATTTCATTCTCTAAAAGAAGAAATGTTACCAAGAAGGCAATGGTTATTTTAAATAATAATAATAATATAAAATAATTATGTTTACGAAATAACAACAACTATAAAACATGAATCCATTGAATATATTCATCAAAATGTTCAGTATACAAAAATTCTGCATTTTGTAAAATCAACCAGATTCGACACATCTCAAATGTTTTATTCTATTTGCTTTGTGTGTTTCCATCATTTTTATTTCAGGAAAGAAATATGTGTTGTATATCAGAATTACTCTTGGGCTACCATATTGGCGAAAATGAAGGTATTGGAACTTGAATCAAACAAATACTTTACATTGATCTGTGATCTGCACCGGAACTCAGTATATGTAACTGAAGTTAGTAAATAGTCTAGTACTATTTAATTTATACTATAGTTATTGTTATGCTTATCAGTTGTCACCTTCCTTTGGTTTGAAAACATTTTCATAAAATTAATTATATATTTAGGTGATGAGGTGCGGTTAGCGTAACTTTCAACTTAAAATAATATTATTAACGTACGCTACATTTCACTCTTTTCGTTTTAGTTCGATGAGGTATCTAACTTAGTTAAAGATTATTTAAAACTATACAGTAATCTTTAGACTAATGTAATTAAATATGGAATAATTTATTAGGGTAGTTTTAAAATAATGGTTACCTAACTCACTGCCTGAATAAAAGGGTTATGTTTGATAAAATTGTGAGTTTTAAGGAAAACCCAGGAATAAAATATCCCAAAGAAAAAGGGGCGTACTTCGAAATTTTAGTACCCGGTAAGACACGATTGAATATTTAAATACTACATTAATCTGACCTTTTTATTCGACTTTTCTATTAAATTATTATAACACCGGGAAAGCGGGAATATATTATGAAAGTGCAAAATAACTGTTGCTTTCAAAATACTGCTCTCAGAAGATTAAAATACAGTATCGACGATAGAAATAATAAGTTATACCTTATGGTAGAGTATATTTTGATGAATGTAAATAAAGAACTGACACATGAGAGTCTCCTTTCTCCCTTGAATTTCAGACTGGGAGATATAGATAGAAACTATAGTAACTTAATTTGTTAAGTGAAACTGGTGAGCCTTTAAGAGGCGAAACAGCTGTCTCATACCATGTCTATTTCTTGGTGACTAATACCCCAAACTTTTCAACTTAGTTTTTCTTTTCTTTTTATTTAACATTTTGTTTTGTTTTTAATTGTACAGTAGAACTAGAAATATATTAAATGAATATTTTTATAGTTTTATTGTAACCATGACTTTTGAAAGAAATTTAATTTTAATGGGTAAAAATTATCGGGGACGCGGTATAAGACAACTATTTCTAGTTTTGATGTTTAATTCTTTACAAACTTTTTGAATTAGCGACTTAAAACGCTGGAGGAAAAAGGGGTTTGTGTCGGTTCCTCGATCAAAGGTTAATAAAATAGGAGGCAATGTCAAGGAAGAAAACATAATGAAAATAATAAATGAATTCGCAATAAAACAGTTATTCATAAAAAAACTTCTTAAAAATGTAGTTATACGAAATAAAAAGGGTTTGTCTTTCTGGCTGTACGCACTAGAGATCGTAGCATCGTATATTTGCTATTTTACACATTTAATCGTTTGAAAAATATTGGTTTACATTACGTCCGGTATTAAAAAAAATATATGAGTTTCTACATCTGTATTCTAAAAAAAAAGTACTGCAATTTTTTTTTTTCGTCTTTACCAACAAAATAAAATTATCATGTAAAATAACTCCGTGATCTTTTAAATTTATTAATGTTATTATTATACTATAACATACAACCATCAATCAATATTATGTAATAAGTATAGTTGCCAGGAAATCTCTATAAAGATCTCATTGATTTTGTTTGTATAGCGTGGAATAACATACCATAAGATCAGCGATCCATTGTAATTTTGAATGTTTGAAAAATTTAGCTTTTATTTTGATTTGCAATTGGAAGAATTCAACGAGAAAAAAAAAAGGATATTTAAAGTACCGTAAGTTTTAATACTGGCTTTATAATGACATAAATTGTGTATTATTATTTTTAATTATTTTCTGTATTATTCGTAAATTTAAGGAAAACAAAATTTTTAAAAGAATACCTTTTTAATAAATCTTGAAATTTTAATAAAACATAAAAGTGGGATTTTTAAATCAAATTTTGTACTTTTCGAACTCATTGTTATAATAATATTTCTATATGGACTTGAAACCTATTTGAAACACTTTTATAATTTAAACTATTATTTAATTATGGAAAGATTAAACTTTAAAGTGGAGTCAGTCCTCTGTTGAAATCAAATACTTGCTGGTGTTTTATTTGTTATATTAACTTGACATGTTTCAGGGCTCTATACGCCCCATCTTCAGAAGTTAGAGCCCTGAAACATGTCAAGTTAAGATAAGAAATAAAACACCAACAAGTATTTTAACAGAGAAGTGGCTCTACTTTAAAGTTTAATCCTTCCCTGTCATAATAACCTCTGTTGTCCTCCAAAGAACAGTTTCATTTTTTATTATTATTATTTAATTATTATTTTTCTAAGGTGTCTGTGAATTTTCGATCCATTCAAATGTTTTTTTTTTTTACGATAACTATAGATATTTTATTCTGATATAAAAATTAAATTATCATTCCTTGTTTTTATGCCATTTTATTTACTTAACTTAATACGACGGAACTGTTTCAACCAACTTTACCCAACACCCACAATCAAAATCAAATGCGCCGCTACAAAAACATTCTTGTGTCCCCATTTAACACCTCTGCATAAATCAAATGACGTCAAATGCAAATTTCATTGCCTGGTACAAAGACACTTTACAAACTGCTAATTCGAAAACAAAAGAAGATAAATCTGCTTGCGGTCTTACGTTAAAAACACTGATTATCTCCTGAGCTAAGCTGCTTTATCTGAGCTTATATTTATCTAGAGCAGAGCGCCAACAAATGAGCGACTTCCTATAAAAGAGTTTTTAATTATCTGCAGGCGGTCATTAATTAAACGGTAAGGAGTGATGCAGAAAAGGACATTAAACTCTGTTGGTTATATGAAAGAGATTAATTCGAGTTTTATATTTAGGTTAATTGAATACGAAACTGATTTAGAAGTTTAATTGAAGGATATTAAGGGAGATTATTTTCAGAAAGGAATTGGAATTAAATTGTGTAAAAGAAACCTTTTGTTTTTCCTGCCACTTATTTGGTAGATGTTATCAAAACAGTTGTTTTATAAATTACGGTTTGTGGCCAGGCATATTCATTTGTATACTATAGTTTTTATACTAGGCGCTGTTTATATTTACGGCATCGCTGAAAACATAATTATTAACAATTCTTTGGTTGGGTTACCTAACAATATTTCTCTCTAGTACCGTAATATGTAATGCAAAAATAAAAACAGAAATAGTAATAATGTATAGACTTATTTTAAAGGAAACCTTTGTGCCAAACCAATAAGGTCATAATTATTAACCATTGATATAATCTTATTGGCGAACCTGTTTTAATCCACGCTGTGAAAAAAATACTTTTGTAGACCCCGTACTTCCAGAGATATTGCAGTGTAAGTTTCTGTTTCGTGACGTCATCGCACAGAAATTATGTCGAGAATTGCTTCATTTAGATCTACGTGAGCTTTGAAAACGGATTTGGTATCTTTAGATAATTTTATCGATAGAATTTTTCATTTAGAGTAGTTTTTCATATAATTTCTGTTAAAATTATGTTACTAAAGTTTTCCCGCGCTTCTTTTTACGAAGTGTTTTTCAGGAAATGAGAAAGAACGGAAAAATGTTTTTTTTTTTAAGGAACGATGTTATCATAATATATTTTCATAAAAAAAGTTATTTCAAAGCTCCATCTTAATGTCAACTTTGCGCAGAGGTATCCTTAAAAAATAAAAATGGCATGATACTGTTTTCTACAATTTATTATTTTTAAATTATTTTATTAGAAGTTGTAAAGGAATATGTTACTCAAATGAAATGATTAATAAACCTGTATATTTTTTTCGGTGCTGGGGCTCATAGTTTTGTAACTTACGTTTTTTATACTCCTCCATTTATACTTTCCTTGTTAATTCAAAACTTCCTGACTGTATATTTAGTAATAGCGTAAGAGTTGGAGTAATAAAGCAGCCAATATGATTTAAAACATCATAATATTTCAACATTTATACAATGTCATT
>JAQIWE010004380.1:0-10833 GCA_034698565.1 Campodea plusiochaeta | reverse complement strand
GATCGATGGTATAATCCCATTGCTTCAAATGGAGCGATACTGCCGTCCGATATTGATGTTGAGCTGTACAAGGTGTAAAGTACTTATTCTATTTACAATTGACAAGATAACTGAAATATATATTAAATCCCAATGGCAGCAGTAGTAGTTAGTCTCTCAGAAAATTTAAAATTTGATTTTAAAAAGATGGAGTTTACAGTTTGTGCTTTCTTACTCCCCTCCCCAAGCTTCAAATATTATAAGACATAAATAAATGTCAGGTCAGCCAATCATTCCTCTGCGATCGCATCCTGGCTAAAATAATTTTACAGGTTGTCAATGGTAATAAGAGGATATTAATGATAAGTTATATTTTGCACCTAGGCATCATCAAAAATAACATTTGCAGATTGAGTCACACATTATAGATTATCTTAGTTTATCCTCAGTTTACTCTAATAGCATGAACCATGCATTTTTAAACAGTTTATATTTTTCACCTTAGATCAAAATTAAAGAATTAGCCATTTTAATTTACTCTATTTTCACTCTATCTACTTTGCAGAGTAAGCATCTGGTGATATTTAATAATTACTTAGGGTATCAAGCATAGCATCAATTACATACTAAGGAACAAAACAACTACAAGATTTTCAGTTATTTTTTTAATATTATTTCTTATTAGAGAGTGAGAGAGAGAATGTTGGTTTATTTGAGGCCAACAGCCTATTAAACACAAAAATATAACATTTTTATATGTTTTAATTTTTTATTAGTTACCTTCTTACCAACAAAATAGGCTTAGTTATTATTTTTTTAAACTCATCTAAAGAATCACAATGAAAATGTCTATGAACTGTAATATATTTCAAATGTAAAAAAATGCGGATGACTTTAATATTTCAAGTACCTAAAACAATATCATTAATTTCATGCTGAAATATGTTATTTTCTTGTCATTATGTAAAATTTACATCAGTAGATCTAGAAGAAATATCACTGCACAAACAGATAATAAACTTATAAAATTTAAGTACATTATTTTTTAACAAAAGAACATATGCTATCTCCATAAATTATAAAGAGTAATAATAATTATGTTAATATGATATTCTAATAATTCCATTTCCACACTACAATGTTACACAGCCATCTAATAATAAAGACAATACATGCTTAGATATTATACTGATGGTACTCCTTTCTTATGTTACATGCTTCACCTTTAAAAAACAATTATTTTTGTTAGTAAAACAAATCTAACCGTAGGTGGTCAGATTAGTTTAGGTTGACTTAATTCGAATAACTTTCCTTTCTGATCATACCTTCATGAATTTAAAAGGTAAAGGATGTACAATAGAATGTACTCATCTTACAAACATAAAGCAGTGTTGTTAACAAGTACTGAAGCAAACAAAACTTAATTACAGTAACTTTCAAATATGGAAGCAAAACAAAAATTCAAAAAGCATGACAGTGCTAATAAACATTATATACATAGTGACAAATCGAAATAATAAGTGTGTAATCTGTAATGCATTTCCTCATAAATATTAAATATAAGAATAAATGTTACATATATAAAATGTGAATGCAAAGCTAATAGAAATTAACAAGAAAAAATATATTTGAAGAGAAATTTCTACTTATAATGTAATAGCTTTTGTGGGCATAGCAGCGAAACATCAATGCAGCTTTAACAAATACCTTTCCAAGTCACTTACTGATGCTAGGGGCGAGTTTTTGAATTGTTGCGGAATCTCACAGCATTGAAAAAATACTGTTTTTTGTTGTTGATAGGACCGTTTTTCTGCGTTTTTTTATGTCTTCGGGGATTTAAACGATTAACCTGTATAGGATTTTGCTGTTAGTTCCAAAAAAGTAATCAATATGAAATAAAAATACATGAGACAATCACTTAGTTGCACTTCATAAAACTCACACACAAAAATGAGTTAGTATAGCTAAATGAAAAAAGCTTAACGATGTTAGTTAAGCACAACTAACATGAATATCTGCAGTTGCTTTTTAAAGAGAAAGCCTAATTATTATTCCTAAGCTAACAGAGATTAATATAGTATTGAATAATTTCTGATAAAATGATGAATGACATAAAATCACCATCAGTGTAACCTAGTTACTGGTACACGTATTTTAATTCTGCCCGCTTCAAATACAGTAAGACTGCTAAAAGCTTATTTCTAGAGAAAAACTGCAAGAACAGTTATAAATATATATATCATGCTATTGTTACTTTATGATATGTTGTGGAACTCTGTTTTTCAATTGGGCTTCATCCAGAAAGATTATAAATCATCATTCTTATCTAATAGTGGTACTTACTTTAAACAGAATAGTAATACTTTGACTGATTTATTTGTAAAAGACCTATGAACGTTACATACTGTATTTATATTTTCTGCCTCTATTTCTAATTAAAATTAAAATGGTACAGTATTGTACTAAATTTCTAATAACTTATTACTTATTATATGAGGACTGGATAATGATATTAAAAAGATTTCCACTACTTATACAGCTTCCCATAATTGTAAAAAAAAAAATCTTACTAAATAGTTAAATACAGTTGGCCCATTACAGTTAACTTGTGTTACCATTTGACCTGTGAAACTCCAAAACAATGGACAGATCATTTGGAGAGTTGATAGCATGATATTCTCATGGAAAAAGTAAACAAAATCTCCTGTTTAAAAATCTCAATTTAGGATCAATTTTTCATTTTTCTTTTAGAACAAAATTCCAGTGCTGATATTTACCAACTTAGAATTTAATAGCTTTCTTTCTGTAAATGGTAATTAAGTTCCAATTTCATTAAATGAGAAAATTTACCAATCTTCTCCAAAGAATCTGTCTATTAAAAACATAAAAACAGACACTTTGTATCTTCATTTCAACAATCATTCCAACTTTGATACAATTTTAATAAATAACAATTACACTATGTACTAACTATCCTTCCAAACAGCTTCCATGTGAAGAAAACTTTCATTTCAAATAGTTTTCATTAATACAGGGTGGCCAAAAGAACAGCACAGATTTTGCGACACTGTTATTCAACAGCTCCATTAAAATATTAAAATGGTCGCTACTCTTTTTAAAGTCCTTGAAAATAACTTTTATTTGGTAAAAAAATTCAAACTCACATAACAATAACCTTTTCAGAAATGAATTTAAAATTGACTTCATTACCGTGTACTGCATAATGTACTATTCATAATTATAATATTTTAAAATGTATCAATGTTTTTTCTTAATAAATTTTAATATTTAATACAGAAATAACTTATTGCTTATTAGCATACTTTTAGTTGTACAATGAACAATGTGTAATACATGATATGGAATACACTTTTGGAGTGTTTTTGAAAAGGTTTTTGTTATTTAATTTCTAATTTTTATATATACCAAATGAAAGCTGTTTTCAAGGTTTTATAAGGTATTGATTATTTGAATATCTTACCCAGTTGCCAAATAATAATTTTGTTTTGTTCTTAAAGTAGTAATTATAATTCCCACCCTAAATAGCATGATAATTTTAAAAGTATAAAATATTGTAATAGAATGAAGTTATTGTTAAAAATATTTTTGTAATGGTACTTACCGCTTCCCATAGTCCACTTGCTAATGAGTCAATCTGGCAGCCAATATCACGTAACTCTCCACTGTACCTAAAATTATTACAAAACTCAATAAGTTTCAATTCACTATAACATGGCATAGTATATATTTCACTAAATTGGAGAAGAATCAATTCAATAAAAGTTTAAAAATGATAAAATTCTGATGTTTCAAATCACTATTAAATTTATAACAGTTTCAGTCAATTTAATATAGGGCTGTCTGCTGATGACCGTTTATACGGGTAACGAATGTATTATTCGGATATCCATATTGAAATCCTGATATAAGCCTATCCAAGTTTTGAAAATATTTGAATATTCCCGGAATTTTCACATCTTCCGCAAGATTTTCGCTGATTGAAGATGTTCCATGCGGATGAATTATTAATCATATGGTAAGGTAAGTCTTCAAAAGTTGATTAATTATGACTTCCGCTTAGGTAAACTGTAAAAAAAACTATAGAAATCGTTAAACACTTTGCTAAGCTAAGCCATTTTGTGTCGTCTGCTCGTCAGCCCGTGTTCGTAAAGTAAATGTGTTTTACAAGCCGCACATGTAGTAGTTGGATTTTGTGAGAATTAAAAAGAATAGTGTTTTCAAACGTAATCCAAAGGTCATCCTTTAGCTATAGAATATTCAAAAGTGACCTAAACCTCCTGAAACTTAAGTTTGCTAAACATTCCCAAACTTATAAAAATAAGTAAATATCATACTTAGAAAAACTGAATACCCCGTTCAGCAAGCAGTGAAACTGTGTGCACACACATGAATTCTGAACACGTACACACTGTAACTGCCAATTCGTTCAAAACGGAAAAGATTGTGATTTTTCAATGTTATTTTATACGATCAAACGGATAACGAATGTATAAAATGATTGGGTATCCGTATAAAAAAAGTAAACGGAAATGGACAGCCCTAATTTAATATAACATTACTGAGTTTAATGATGCTAAAATATAAAAATTTTCATGCATAAAAAAGACAAATTATGGTATGTTACTACACCTTGTACAGACCAACATCAATACTGATCGATGGTATAATCCCATTGCTTCAAATGGAGCGATACTGCCGTCCGATATTGATGTTGAGCTGTACAAGTTGTAAATTGTAAGTGGTTAAGCTTGAATCAGTTGCTCATCCAAATAATTACTGCTACTTACCTAACATAAGCCCATGTACAAAGTGTAATAAGAGATGCTCCCATTATTAAATTACAGAGATTTGCAAGTGGATAAAGTCCAACAAGTCCAAATATTCCAGCAAGAACATATGAAATCATGGCAATCACAAAGAATGTAGCAGGAGTACGAGCAGCTTTGAATATATTTTTACTTTCGTTGTAAAGACTGTAATGATTGTACATTTCTTCCAAATCCTAAAAGAGATAAAAAAAATACATAAATACTTACAGCCCATATAATGATATCCTGTTATATTTACATTTTTATTTTGTTTAGAAATACATTGCACTCACTGCATGACACTCTGCTTGTATACTTTACATAATACATTAATTATGTGATGGGCTGATATGGCCTCTACAAATGATAACAATTTTTCATTTATTCATTTTTTTTATTAAGAAGATTAATAGAGGGCATTTTAAGTTTTTCCTGCAATTAATACCCTAATGTCTGATATTCTTTTTATTTGTATTGTTCAGATTTATAAGTTCAATGTGAGAAGTTGTAAATTGGTGTAGATAATTTCAGACTCAATGTAGACCTAACATATGGTACAAATTGACCTACAAAATGTTATTTTTCACATTTATTAATTTAGCCTGCAGGAAGTCACATATCTAGTTAAATAGTAGAGGAAAATATGCTTTTAATGGTGTTAGATATATTCATTTTGGACAGAATTTCGCCTAGTTATATACATTTGAAATTTGTAAATTTACGCATCTTTTTAATAGTAGCGCTATCGCTGATTGTGATGTTTACAGATATACGTTATATACTCGCAGAAACTGTTGATACAAGCACAGATTAGTTTAAACTAGTATTAAGAAGGTTTCTTACTATGTACAGTTCTTATCTTTGACCCTTCTCAATATTTAACCTGTAATAAAATATACCCAGCTGCCCAAAAATGTTTACCTGCCCATGGGAAGGTCGGTGATTTCCCACGAACATCGTTTGCAGGTTTGCCGTCATTCTGCACCTCTGTATGACACTATCACTCATAATAATTATCAAGTGTTTTATTCAATCAAAATATCCATTTTTATAATTGCAAGTCTACTAAAAAAATTGGAGTACAAATTTCATGCAGTATAAACTTTCGGTCCGTTACAATTTTGTCTAACGTAAATTGTGACTTTTTTATTAGAATTATTGAAAATATTTAATGTTGACTTACGTCTTCCAACTGTTGTCTGTATTTCAATGAGAATTCTTCTCCACCCATTTTCCTTCTACTATCAAATAGATATAAACTCTTTTCTTTTACACGTTCATGTTCAGCAAATAAATGAGCTGTATGGAGATATGGTTTTTCACCACCACAAATAGTTTCCATTAGGTTCGAGTAGGTATCTTTGGCACCAGCTACTGCAGATAAATTATTTGCTTCAGCAGTTGCCTTAAAAAAAAGAGAAAGGGCTGCACATTATTGATCAAAATCTTCTGAAATTTGCATCTTTCAGGAAAAAATGATTTCGCTGAAATTTTTTTTAACGAAATCACCAATTTTGACAAGTTTGATTACAGAAAGAATTCTAGATAGCTGAATATAATTGGGAGAACTGTGTAGTAATGCTCAACGCTTTTCTGTGGTCTATCAGATACAGTGGTCAGTTATATTAGTGAATAAAGATTGTCAAGTTTACTCTTAAAATATGAGAAATTCAAAAATTCTATAAATGTAAAATGGTGCATGCTTTTACTCTTACCATAAGCATTGACTTTGGTTCTGGTAATTCATCCTTCTTATATATATCAATGTATGATTTGAAATATTGGACCAACTCCTTTGCTTTTACTTTACTACCATTAATTTCTTTGACAACCAGATTTTGTGGTGCAAGAATCAGTGGAACTAACTTATGAAGTTCATCTTTGAATTCAGACTCAATATCTGGAATGGAAATATAAAAAATAATGATTGTGTGTTGATGAAGAAAATAATTTCCTTTGTTTACCTTTCAATCTGCCATCGAACTGTTGACTTGTTGCTACTTTCAATCCAGGGTGTGGTAATAGAAAGCAATCAATACTTGTAAAGCACGATCGAATGTGTTTCCGTACAGATTGAAGCTCGGGATGTTGTTTCTCTGATAGCTAAAAAAGTAACATTAATATTATAAGACAAGAAATCAACAAAGAAATGTATTTATTAACTAAGTAATAGCATAATCTGATACATCTACTGTAAAACTGTCTGTAAAAGGCAGGAAATAATTAACTTCATGATCTAAATCTAATGGCATTAATGAAATTTCATCACCTGTGTTCACAAATTATAGTAGCTGACAAACTTGTATACTTTTATAAACAAATACTGTTGCTCATTAACTAAGAACTGTTTACATTTCATACCTTGTTAACAAAAAGAATATTTTTTTAAAGTAACTTACTTGCAACCTTCTTTCAAGGATGATTTTTCCTCCAGGGATCCCATATGGTGCTTCATAAGGAAAACTCCAATCTCTTACTAAAAACTGTAGTTTCTGGAATGGCTTCCTACCACTGTCTTCTAATGCAAGGCGACCATATTCAGTAAATAACTGAAAACATTATAATTATTCTTAATACAGCCTTAACAATATTTGATGATGAAATACAGTGTACCATAAGACATGTACATTTCAAAGACAATTGTGATTCCAAACAAAAGAAAATTATTTTGAATCGCAATAAGAAACTGAATTTGATAACGAATTTCTTTTGAACTTTACATTAGTTAATTTTATTCATTCATTATAATTTCTGATATGACTTTTCCAATGTTATACTTCAAAAATATTATCTTGATGAGGTAATTATTAATTTAAAATATTTTGAAAACAATTTGTTTTTCATCTGTGGCAAAGAAACTACTATATTGAACATATTTACATCATTATTAATAGTTACAAAACATAATGATGTCATAATTTGACTTTAAAAAAAAACCAGCATAAAATGTTATATTGAATGACATTTAAAAGTCATGAATAAAAAAAAAATAAACAAAGTAAAAGGTTTTCATTTTCCTTTCCTCTTGATTTTAATTTACTCAAGATGTCAGACAATAGAATAGGATATAAATGACTTAATAAACACAAAATTAACCACCTGAAGTGTTAAAAATACCTGTAAATGCTGTAAATCATCCTCTTGAATATTCTGAGATAAATTGAATATCTGAACAGAACTGATCATTGTGCTTAAAGCAAATACTGTAGCACAATCTCTGACTGTACTTTGACTATCAAATGCTCCTTGTGTGTCCATCAATACAACAGCAACCTGAAAACAAAAATATAATTTACCAATTGCTTCCCAGTTCATGTCTTTCCATCCATTTACAAGTTTTGTGGCAACCCAGAAAAAGATATTGCCAATGAAACATCCAGAAACTGGCAAAATAATTTCTGTTTTCTAACAAATTTAACTATATCATCGTAGCGTCACTAGTACCTCGTATGTGCAGCATTTTACTAAAATTGGATTTTTTGCTATTATGGAAGTAATGGCTGACTTCAACAGTCTAAAAATCTCTTATGTAAAAAAAAATCGCTAAATCATCGAAAAACAGCTGTTTGCTGCACATAAGAGGTTGTGACTACTACAAGGTGACAATTAAGTAATAGCACACCCTTTGAACGTTTATAAAAATAGATTTAAGGAAGATACAGATACGATTTATGGCTTAAATGAAAGAGGGCAAATGTAAAATTATTTTGAACCATCACATGCCTTCAAATTCATAAACATTATTGCGCAATTTCTGACAACAACGTTTAAAGAAAATGTGCCAATAATTCAAACCCTTAACCAGTCTTTAAAATTTTAATTTTAAAGATATGGATCTGAAAATTCCAAATTTAGTACTTTCATTAAATATAAACTAGTTCACAAAATATCAAAAATATTAGTTCGTGTACGACCTTTTTTGGATATAATGATTTTCCTATCTTTTAACACACAATTGACAGAAATGATAAATCTTCAACTTCATCTTACAGATTATGACAAATGTCGTCAGTGAAAAAAACATTGCGCAAAATCTACTAAATGATTTTTATCAAATTTTTTACTAGTAGATTATACATAATAGAAGTATTATACTTGAAATTTTCAGACATGTATCTTTAAAATTAAATTTTCTGATGGCACAATTAGTAATATGAATTAGCCCTTTTTCTTTAGACGTCGCCATCAGAGATTGCACGAGAACGGTTAACAATTTGAAGGCACATGATATCTCAAAATAATTTTACTTTTGTCTTATTTCATTTAAGTCTTAAATAGTATCTGTATCTGCAGGCAGTCAAGTTTTATGAACGTTCAAAGTGTGGGCTATTACGGTACTTGTCACCCTGTATTAGCAATTAATATCTTGTAAGTGCTGAAAAATCACAAAAATGAACCTCGTATGTGTAACATTTAAGGCAATAAATGGAATTTTGAGAGGGTTGAAGGTAATAAAAAAAATTAGATAACTGTTAGTTAAACACTTCGGAAATAACAGTATAATTAATAAAATTATGATTTAAAGTACATAAAATTATCATAATCAGTTTTTTCCTTCTGAAAATTTTTGAAAAATGCACATAGAAGGTATTAGCGCCGAAGTAACGACATGTATCTTTAAATAATTTTCATAGCTGATATGAAAAAGTTGTTACGTTCCACTTTTATTTATAACACTCAATATTAAAGAAATAATTTTTTTCTCTAAAAAATTAGATTTTTTAAATACTATAGTTCTGATTAATGCTTTTTTTTAATTACAGCTTTTAAAGTATTGTTTTTCTTCTAAATTTTCAATAAATTTTGTACTTTTACATGAGAAATTAAATTTCTGAAATTCCAGGCTACCCTCCTTAACTACTACCAGAGTGTCATAAAGTTTTAAAAAGGATTCAAACAACCAATTCAAAATAAATTAAAGAAAGAATTATAATTTCTAACAAAGAAAGCAACAATTAGATACCGGTATTATAAATGATAGATTAGGAACAAATATTTCCCTTCTGAGGTAAATGTGAGATAAAGCTGAAATTGCCTTTTAAATAATTGATTTTAGTTCTTTTGAAAGTAGTCCGGCCCTAATATTTTTCTCTGTAAGCTTAGCTAGTTCATGATGATAATCTTCTGCTATAGCGGAATATTCAGTATGGGTAATGTAAAGATGTAAAGTATGTTTGAATTGTTACCTTTTCTCCTCTAGGTGTGTTAATAACAAAGACTTCTGACCATAGTAATATACCAGTTGTATCTCTCTCTGCTCCACCTCTCCATGAAAAACCTTCCAATGGTTCATCATCACTTCCTAACCATTCACCAGTACCCTATCACATAATAATACAGTAAATATTACAATCAGCGACATTCAAATATCAGATTAAGGTATTATGCAATTATTGGTAGGCCCTACTCATTTTTTTTTACTTTTCAAATTCCGCAAATAATATCAAATGCATATTATCTTAAATATGTTACTAATGCAGTTCTGCTGTTATAATTCATAAGGTATCAAAAGTTATGTGAAAAAAAAAAGATTAATTTTTTAATAAAGTTTTGACTACCAGTACTGAATTCCTAGCATAACATTCTAGGTTTCTATTATTATGTGATTTATGTCACTGATTAATTTCATATAGGCCTATTCATATATCAAGATGAAATTACGGTATACAGGATATTAATTTGACCAAAAGCAGTAGGCCTGTGCTATAATATGAATTAAATACGTTCTAATAATAATAATTCTAATAATTCATTAATTTTAATTCATGTTCAGCCTCAGATCTTATGAAAATGAGACTGTTTTATAACCTATTTTACATTTTGGTAATTAATTTAAAACAAACTAAAAACTATACTTGCGAAAACTAGAAGATTTGAAATGAAATCGGCATGTAGTGATACTAACATAATGTTAGGTAAGTTATCATTAAAATCAAACAAATTTTGGAATTTAGTAATATTTTTGTGTCATATCATGAGAACATGGACGGCGCCATTTTGGTGCCATGAGAGGTGTGACGTCCCA
>JAQIWE010004379.1:0-10835 GCA_034698565.1 Campodea plusiochaeta | reverse complement strand
GGCACTGTCAAGAATGTACCCCCCCCCCCCGATGTGTAAGTTCTAAAATTCTAAAATCCAAAAGAAATTTTGGCAAATCTGATTCACAATATAAATATTATCTTAATTGTGGATTGTGACTGTGGTACTGAATTCTTCCCATCCTTATATTGTATACCATTCTTTCGTAGATAAGTGAAGGCGGCAGCCCCCGTTTTAACATATGAGATAAAGATTAGCAATATCACCAAACCACAGGTCTGTTGTTGAATGAAATGTCCCTCCAATATTCAGTATAATACATATGTGTAATATAATACCCTTTAACATTTAATTAAAATTATATGGTGATATAATTGCAAAATTTTCGATGAATATAATTTATAGTAGGCGTAAAGGTAATTAAATCGAAATACTTCTATATGTGCTAATATTATTCATGTCGTAGCATAACAATATTTGATTAAAAAAGATGTGACTGATAACCTCAAGAACCTCAGTTATTTAACAATTTCTCTACTATTTAGAAAAATATTTTCCCCCAGCTGAAAGGTGCGATATAAACTCACTAAAGCGGAATATATTCTTCTCAGTTAGTGCCCTTAGGCAGCATGTTTTATATATTCATACTTGAATTCTCCAAGGCTGAGAAATTCCTTACTTCATTTATAAACCTGATACAATGAGAAATAAAAATTGAATGTTTTAAAAAGCAGAAAAACAAAAGAGAGGGATTTTTTTGTTTTTATTTTCATGGATAATAATGAGGTTTGTCGAATTATTTCACGAAACTTCCATTTACGGTCAAATTTATTCGGTAAGCACAGCTTCTTAAAAATCTTTTGTAGGTGACTTTTATTATTATTATTATTTTACTTCAGACTTTTATTATTATTTTTATTTTACTTCAGACTTTTATTATTATTATTATTTTACTTCAGAAGATATCCTCTGAAACAGTTTTAAAAAGTGTCTAAATAATTTTTGGTGCCACCTAGTACAGGTTAAGTTTTCACAAAAAATTGTGAATTAAGAAATGTATTTATAATCAGTTTATAACAAACTATTAGTAATATTTTGTAATCGAATGAAATATGAAAGGTATACAGGGTTGTCGAAAAAAGGGAACCCCTGTTTTTAGAACGAGATATTTTCTTAAATAATGATGCTATAAAGATGAAATAAAAACTATTTGAAAAGGAATCTTGTTTTCTCTTTCCAAAAATATGTAGTTTTATTATATCAATGCAATATTACTGTCGCTACGTCCTTCCGTATAAAGTTTCATGTGAATGCAGGTTTATGTAACAATACAATTAAAAATCGGTATTTTGTTCTAAAGCAGCAGCAAAATAATACTAAAAAATATATGATTATTGACAAACTATAACATAATTATATTTGTTACTACTTTACACCCTCTAGTAATAATTAAAAACAATTTCTTTCTTTTCCTGGTGGTTTTTAGATAAGATATAATTATTCTCATTTTCACATGCAGCGGTTTATTTTCTTTGTAAGGCAGTAGAGGCCGGAATACGACAATGATTATCATAACACCATATATATTTGGAAAGAAAACCAGAAAATCTTTCATATGCTTTTTGTTGCGACTTTTTATCTTTATTATTTCGGAAGATATGGTGTTCTATAAAAGGGTCCTATTTTTTATGGACCACCCTGTATATTAATATACTTCATAATAATAATGGTCGTATCCATGCAAAATACATCTATATTTTTAATATGATGTCTGGATTTCATTATTTATTATTATTCATTATTGTTACTTATATTATATTATGATTACAATATTTCCGTGTTGCAAAAGCTTTAAATATTTTTGTTTTAGAAGCCAATGAGAAAAAGCAACGTATTTTTGTAAATTGAAGGATTTTAGTAAATTAAATGAGGGATGTGAAGGAAACATTTCTTAAATATAAGGGATCTGATCTACTCTTACCAAATCTGCATTATTTTATTTAACGTAATTTTATGTAATAAAATTGTCATTTTACTTTGCTTCTAAAATTTTTTGCACATTATAATTTTTGTTATCTGCTTCGCGATACAGAAATAACACGATGCCTCTAATAATAGACTAGATAAATACGGTGATAACAAATTCCTCACACTGTAAAATGTGATGACGTATCAATTGTTATTTTAGAATCGCACCCCTGAAATCTGTCGGTCACTCGTTATCACATACAGTAAGTGATTTTGCTTATCTGCCTTCCAATCTATTACGAAACTGTGCGAAGTAATATTTACAAATTGCTACTCTACGGAAATGTAAAGTCAGGTGTTTATAGCTTATTTTAATAATAGGTAATAACTTACTGTAATGTGTTATCGATTACGATCGAAATACCTGTGCGGAAAATGTGAAATTAAATTAAATAACTTTTTTTTTGCATTACTTATTACTCAAATAAAATCCCATGGTAAAGCAGTGACACGTCACCACTTTTAAAATCGATATCAGAATGCATGGAACGAAACGTTTATTACTTTGTTAGTCAACAGTCATTGTTATCTTTTACAGTTTATATATACTAATGATAATAAGTTATAATCCAGAAAATAATGAATCCAAACGAGAAGCTGAATGTAGTAGTCATCATGCAGGGATTTTAATATAGTAAGTAATATTTTTTGTTTTTTTGCACATCAGATAATAATGTTTTGTAATAGTAATTTTTATTATAAAAGAATCATTTTAAATTACCGGTAATGTGAAACAGAATTTAAACTCCAAGAAATATTTGTAAATAAATTGTATTTCGGGAAATGTTTTGCACCCTATTTATTCTCTGCTTCGAAACTTTAAGTGATTTTTAGACTCATCTTAGTTTTCAGAACCAAACAGTGCTTATAACAAAAATTCTCTTCAGAAATGCTGGTACATTTCAGGGAGTCGAAATAATATAACTACTCGTAAATGTTTAATTTATTTATTTATTGGCTTATTTATTTATTTGATCTTTCACAGAATAACAGACATGAGCCCAATTACAGTTTTGTGATATATTACAAAATTAATACAATTTATAAGATAAAGGATAGAGACATAAAAAAAGGTAATATGTAAGCAATATTAAAATATAAAGGCAAATTCATTAAATTCTCATAAAGTATATAGTTATTTTCAATATATAATTAAGTACAGTATGTTTTAACGAAATATGATTACCTATACTATGTGATAACTTATAGGAATATATGAGCTGATTTTATGTTTGATGTTGCAAAGAAAATAAATTGCCGTAGTGTAGCGCTTAGTAATTCATGAATATTTTGTTTACTTTCTCTACATAAATATTTTGTTTAGTTTCTCTACATTTGAAACTGCCTTGATCAAGTGGTTTGTTATTTTAAAGTAATATATTTTACACTGTGTAACCTTCGTCATATTTCAATCTTATTTCATCAGCTTTTGCAATATGTTATTCAATATAATTATATAATTATTATAACATCTTATTTCTTATAATCTTCTATAAATATTATCCGTCAGCGTTTTACTTCTTGTATTATTGGCAAGAAATCAGTACATGTTAAAAGTCCATCATTTGTTTACGTGAAAGCAGACTATATAATGCAGCTCTTATCTTAATATGTCTCTCATTAATCTTATTACTGCATCTGCCTTTACGCCGTATTGTAACTGACTGTTCGTATATATCTTGTGAAGATGTACAATAAAACCAAGTGATCTTTTATAAGAAGTTCTGGATATTACTCTGCCTCGAAACCTGGAATGATTTGGTATCGTATTAAGAATGATTTCAAGCTTTAAACAAACAAAGAATGAAAAGAACTCTAACCAGTATTATTATTAGAGAATAATACTTGGAACAGCCTCTGAACTCTCATAAAGAGTGAGGAAGGTTATAACTGCAATGTTAACATTCTCTTTTTTCTTTGCAGATTTATGGTACATAAGCACCGTTTACCATGGCTTCAACAGAGAGTTTCAGATCCCAAATCGGAAAGTTCTTCCACCAAGTTAAAGAAGGAGAAACTGTTCGCAACTTTACAGTTCAGCATGCAGCTAATCCGATTGAAGCAATGAATTCAGATTGCAGTACTGCACCACCAAAAAGCAGTGATGTTATCGTATTAATCAACGCAAATAACTGTGTTCTGAATGTTGGAGGAGATAACAATTATTATTCTACTCAAAAGAAAAAAGAAGATCCCGATGTTATTACACTTATTGATAGCGACGACAGTGACTTAGACTGTACTATTGTTGAGTCTCGGACATCAGTTATTGTTTCGCAAAGCCTGGATCAAAGTAGTTCAAAATTTTCTGATGTTTCCGGTACTTCGGTTCTACCAATACGTACAGAACTGCAAGATCAACAGTTAAAAAATTCGAGTTCGTTTTCCACCCCGAGTACTACTGTTATTATTAATAATAGAAGAAAACCAAAACCGAAATGGGGAGTAAAGAGAAAATCAAAAGTGACTCATCATTGTTCTTTATGTGAACGAAAATTTACTTCAGAATACTCGTTCAAAATGCACTGCGATTATAATTGCCGGTTTCAAAAGAAATACGATTTTGTTTGTAAATTATGCGGTCGAAAGTACGCGAATCCTGAAACAGTTTGGAAACATTTAGGTAATATCCACGATATTATATCCCGCAAAGAACAAACTCAGCTAACAGTTACAAAACCTGTGAATAACGTCGAAGTGGTTGAAGAGAATGACATACATGTTCGTCACAATTTGCAACAAAAGAAAACGAAAATTAATCCAATCGACGTTCCTTCGACAGACGGAAGTGAAAAATTGGATTCGGATCCTTCACCAAATGGTTCGGAATACCATATGGTGGAAAACATCGAAACCAGTGACGAAAATGACAGAAATGATTTATATTGTTATATGTGTAACTGTGAATTTCATAATACTACAGATTTACTTGGTCACTGGAAAAATGATTTATGCGGGGAATCAACCATTTTTCCATGCAAGTTTTGCTCAAAAACTTTCACAAATCAAAAACTTTTAAGTTCTCACAAATGTAAAAATAGTAAAACGAGTTCCTATTTTTGTTCAAAGTGTAAAAAGAAATACGTTGTATATGGTCATTATAGTCGTCATCAGCAAAAATGTATGAGCAATAATTTAGTATCGAAGTCAAAAACAAAATTAATACTGCCTAAAACAAAATCAAATAAAAGTTCTGCACCGGCAAAATTAAAAGTGCCATACGATTTTTTCAAATGCGGAATTTGTAATGAAGGAAACTTCTTATGTCTTTCATATTTTCAGAGACATATTGAAAATCATAAGAAATTAAAAATAATATGCACCAAGTGCGATAAAACGTTTGATAGGTATTTAACATTTAGACAACATCTTAAAACATTAAATTATAGATTATGTTGTGGTGATGTTGATTTAGAAAACGATGAATTAGAAATTGCATATTCAAATTTCAAAAATTCTGAAAACAGTTATTTTGAAACAATCAATAAATCTAACAGTAATAGTGACAGAAGCAATAATTCAGACCGTAATCTTGACACAGCATGCAGTAACTCTAACAGTGATACAAATGATACAGTAACTGACTCTAACACTATTAATGACAATGTTGATACAGATAACAACTCCGTAATTAATGATGAAAATAATGACCATAATGATTTTGACAGTGATGATAATGATAATGATGATTTTCCGTTTATTTGTAGTTATTGTAAACGTAAATTTTCAGAAATGTCTATACTGATAAAGCATATTCAAATTAAGCATATTAGCAGTTGAAAAAAAAAATGGAAATAATGCAGAAAAAATGTTTTACGATCATGCGGTTAATAATTTATTTACGGTATATTTGAAAGGCATATTGCGCTTAAAAAACAATAAATCCCTGTGTACAAATGTTATTTTGTTATTATTATTTTATTCTTTGAAAGCTAAGAAGCGAAATAAAACTAAAAATTTTACATGACCATTACGGAGGAATTTTTTGAGTTGAGAATGCCGTCGTAACGCAAATAATCCATAATTTTCATCAAGAAATTGATCGGCAAGTCAATTTACATTCTAAATTTTCAAATAGAAATAATGAGATGAACATAAATATGTTGACATAAACATTAAATATTTAAATTTTCCCCAATATAAATTATTTATGTATAAAATCTGTATCACAAAGCACGTTATTATATCGTTCTACTTTTTTGTTTCTTATAGAGTACCTCTACAACTTATTGAATCCAAAAAAATGTATTATATTTTACTCTTGATAAAATGATTATAATTTTTTGTTACAGTATGTGGCTTCTTATTGCCTATTAAAAGTTCTTAAGCTCGTAAAAATTGTTATGAAACTATAGTCCGTTTCACGTGAATTATACTCCACTCTTTAATTTTGGAAGATGCGTTACTTTGCTAATATATTTTTTTTAAATATCTCAAAACATGAAGTTAAATTTACATGTCAATTGTATTACCAATAATATTTTAATTAATTAAGTTATGTCAAATACTGACAGAACAGTAAGTTCTCCAAATCAAAAGTGGAGTATAATTCATGTGAAATAGTCAATATTATAGTGTATGTAAAATATTTCAATAAAATAAAAGTCAACAGATATGAAATGTTTACATCTTTATTTATATAAGTGTAATCGAAATATTTCCTGCGATTACCGTAATTTCAAGGTAATTGAATGGGTTCAAAAGAATTTGTGATTTTCTCACCATCGACCTGCATGATTGGGAAATATCTCTAGATTTTTATAGAACACCAAATCAAAAGAAAATAAGTGTAAATAAAATTAAATGTAAATCACTGTAAAAAGATCTAAGCAATATTATTATATTATTAATATCATGGTCAATATTTATTATTTCAAGTGATAAAATCTATAGTATGATGAAAAACTTTTATTTTTCTGAAAATATGAATTATTTTAATGCAGTAAAAAAAACGTCAATACTGGAATTAAAACTTGAAATTGAGAAAAAAAAGTCAACACCAATTTTAATGCTAGAATCTCCAAAATTTCGAATACTTGAAATATACTGTATTTCTCGCCGAGATGGAAGAAAAGGAAATAAGAATAGATAAATCAAAAGGAAATACATGTTATGTCACAGGAGTGATATCAGTGATTCCCCAGTATGACAACATCCTCAGTAAAAGATCTGAAATTCAAATAAGAAAGAAAGAAAAAAAAACAGTATTAAACATAATGAAGGGCACAATGATTAATGAAAAACATTTTATTCTTATTTTCTTTCATTGTAATATTTTATTTTAAGGAGAAGAAGGTATTTTTTAATACCATAGACTATTAGTAATTTTTAATTAAAAAAAAACTATTTTATAATTATCCTGAACTTTAATGTGGCTAGCCTTAGTATAGCCTATTTATATAAAAAATGAGTTAAATACAGAAACGAGCTCCGAATTACTCATTATTTACCGCACTTATTAAGGTTGAAACGTCTATATAATAAGGGTCGGTTTAATACATTTTGGGGCCCGGGGCCCTAACTATATATAAGGGCCCAGAATTTTAGAATAAGGCGAAGTCGAAGACTTTCCGAGGCGCCACCGTGGTTGGCGCGTCGAACAAAACTTTGATAATTTACAATGAAAACTACCCTATTTTCCACTGATATTTACTAATATTCTGAAAATTATATTTGACTTTTCATAACAATAAAAATGATTTTTCAAATTTGTAAGGGGCCCATTTTAAAACAAAAATCGTTTAACAGCTACGTAGTCAGAATTTTTATCACAAACAGGAGCAGACTTTGTTTCAAAATGTCACGTTGTTCGCAGTAAATAAAATAAATTTTACATAAAGTAATTTGTAGATAAAATTTTGAAACATTTTTGCCCGTTTTAACAAAAATTTAATCATTTACACAAAATTTGGAACATATTCACAAAAATTTTATTCTTTTCATTTAAGGGCCCTCGCCACTCCCCCCCCCCCTCCCCATCAATTTAATCTAAACCGTTCATACTTATACTGTAGAACTACAAATTCAATTCAATGGAAGTCGCAGCCTTCATGTTTTAAAGACCAGCTGTGTATAATAATCATCTGAACTGCAGTGTGAAATCTACTACGTCACTGATTATGTAAAATAAGGAAGAAATGAGAGGTAATCTTATTTCTGACTAAGGTCATTCCTATACCACACACATTTTTCACACCACTTTTTCGGTCAGTCGTGAATATTGAATGGATCAGTGATATTTTTGTGTGTAACATATATACGTTATTGTGAATGAGAAATTGTGTTAAATTGTTGTAAGTGTTATTTGTTACTGTATGTAACATATTGTTACAATTTTTTTAGGTTTTTACAGTGTGGATGCATGCTATGTTTGAAATATTAAGGCGGCTAATACTGTAATGTTAAATAATGAAAACCAAAATTAGCCCTGCTTGAATAGTGATCGCGTAGACCTTTATTTCAGAATATTATTAGTTGCACAGCAATCGCTATTTCAGAGATTCGTTTTATGTAGTATACGTTACTTGTATATCATTTTTCAATCATACATAACTATTTAACACTTTTTGACGGTTTTCGAGTTATTTATATTTTTGAAATCGGGAAGAAGAGTTTGATTTTTCTGTGTATAAGCCACTTCAGTCCGACTCATACAGTATTAAGAGATAGAAAAAAATTATATTTGTGTTTCGTTATGTATGGTTAACTGTAAAAACAACTTCAGTCTCAGGACTAAAACTGTTTATACAATATATTTACAACCATATTTTTAGTAAAATTAATCGTTCGTCGATCTTTGCTTTTTACCCTTCTACATTCAAAATAATATTTATTTTGAACGTTTCTTAAACCTTATAATGATATTTTCACAGAAAATTCTGCTTACTTTCTAGCAAAATTAAGTAAGCATGTGTTATAAAATTGTAAATTGCAAAACGACTTTATTTCATGAACTTTAAAGTTCAGTACCTGCGAAGGGTTATGTAATAAATCAAAACAAAAAACACTTCAAAAATATATTTTTTGGAACTATTTTATAAACAAGAACTCTAAAAACTTTAAAATAACTGCTAATAAATTATTAAAACACATTTTTGTTGTTTTCTCAAAACTTTGCTAGTGGACTAAAATTGCTTTTGAAATTAGAAATTCAAATTCCGTACTGTGAAGAAGTCAGAAACAACTGTTAATCTTCTTAAATTGCTATCTTTTTATTAACAGCTTTCACACACAAAAAAAAAATTGTGGAATAACAAAAATTGAAAATCTCCAAATGATAAAAAGGAGCTCGTGTTTTTCTCTATTTTTATGTCACATCATTCTTTTTGTCACATCAATATCTTTATCTTTACAGGTTATTAACTCTATACACGGAATACACCAAACACGAATATAAAAGGATGAATACTCAAAAAGACTGAACAGAGACGCTATTAACTTTTGGTTCAACCAAATGATGGGAAATGAATATTTAACATCGGATTAAGGTAATTATTTTTATATAAAAAATAGGTAAAATAAACAAATAATATTAATAAATGGAGGAAGATCATCACATATTGGGAAAATAGACATTCAGAAAATATTCAACATTTCTGGACAATAACGCAAATTATTAAAAATTAATAGTTTTATAGAATAGTATCGTGTCAAACCAGCAATTACTCTAAAAGTTAGCATATACAATAATTATTCTTTTTTCTATCTAGAACTTACAATGTATTTAAATACTATCAACTATTTTTAAAACTTCTGGAAATGAATCAATGAAAAATATGAGTTATCCTCTGAAATCAGAACATTTTTTTCTTTCAATAAGCAAAATATAGGTCAAAGCATTTCATTTCCAAATGGTATGAAAGAATCAATAATTAACTTACAGTTACTTCATCATTTACTGTAGATATAAAAAACAGCATTAATGATTATATTGGAAGGATCATCTAATAAAACGTAGACAGTGAAAAATTTGGAAAGGGATTTTAGAAATAGAAAACACATTTAACAATATATTTCCAAATAACATAAAAATTTAATTACTATATTGTTCTAAACGAAAACGCTGTAACATACAACAGTAATATTATTAGATGGTTCTGATGTATTAAATAGTATTATTTCTTATTGCCTATTCAGGCGCGACATGCAATAATGGAACCCCCACGCACAATAAAAAGCTGCTAAATTTTAAATGAATGATTTAAAAAAACTTTAAGGGCTAAAAATGTGTTTTGTGCAAAGAATTAGAATTTATATTTAGTTCAATAGCGAGAACGTAAGCTCGAGCACCTAAATTTCAAACTTTTTATGCAACATAACTGCGAATTCTGCTTATTTTTTTAAATCTGAACAACTATTTTCTTGTACATTAATTTCTTCCTTTTATTTTCATAACTTCTTCTCTCTTGCTTCGGAACCCCTTATATTAATATCCGATCTAGGGCCCCGATTCACCGCCCCTATTGCCCCGGCGTAGTTACGCCATTGTACCTATTATTTCATAAAATTAAGGATCCTGTCACAAATAAACAACAAGCGAAAAATAACGAGTTTTAATAATACATATAGTCTTATAGGTAGCAATAAAACGTACGTCAGGTATAATATTATGTTTTTTTTGGCATATTTCTTATCATCAATTCAAAAAGTGTCCCTTAATTTTTTAATGCTTATGAATATTTGCATTCTAAGTAAAAATCGTCTTTGAAATAAAACCTTGTATGATGACTTGCGCTCATCCCTTAATTTACTATATGAATGCTATAAATGAAAATGATTTAACTGACGAACTACTTTGCATTGGAAAAATAAATTAAGAACAAGAAAAATTTCGGCTCAAGTGGGAC
>JAQIWE010004378.1:0-10836 GCA_034698565.1 Campodea plusiochaeta | reverse complement strand
TCCGATCTCAAATCAAAGTTTAACGCACTTTGATTGATCGGTAAAGATAAAAAGAGTAAATAAATCGTTTAAATTTTTGGTAAAAATTACGTAAGTAAAACTTCATTACAAAGGGAGTTCTCGTTTGTAGAATCAAGGGTTCCGATAAGTCAGCACAGGACTGTTGAACCCTGTGGTCCTCTAATATTGAGTCTAATATAGTAACCTTTGATATTTAAATTAAAATGGTGAGATTAACCAGCATATCCATAAATTTAAACTGAAATTATAATTTCAGTTGAGTTTCAGCTTACCCACATCTGATGAGCGGTTTAAATTCGGATCCTTTCGCTGTATAAACCGCTGCATCAAGTTTTGCTTTCTCCAACCGCAGCTTACAAATTTCACAAGTTCTGTTTTTGGGAACCAACTGAAAAGACCGAGTGGTTGCTGTCGGTTCTTCCAAAATGACTGCAACTTCCCCTCTGAGAACCTCGTTCGCCATTGTATGAGCCGGACTTAGCACCCATTGTTCAACAACTTTCTCAAGTATTGCCTCGAAATATTTATTTCCCTTTGATAGAGCCTGAAAATGCGAATAAAGGTAGTAAATGAATGTTGCGACAAAATGGTTTCAATGCTATAGGTATTTTTGTCCGTTCAGTTGTGAAAATTTGTCTGCTTTGTTTCGTGAATTTACTAGTTTTTATAACAATACGAACACTCATTCAACGGGAGCAGCAACATGGCGGAACTCTTTATCGTTGAATGTGTTGTACTTTGTAATAAAGAAAATCTTGGAAAATTAAATATTCTGAATACTCATGTTTTTAATTAAATGACGTTTTGAGATAAAAGTAATTTTATTAGAGAATAGATCCAAATATTAATGCACCCTATTTTTAAATGTTTATTACAGATTTCTGATTTCAAGATCACTAAATGACAGTTTTCAAGTAGCTGATTATTAAGGAACTGATCCTATGTTTGGATTGTGAGAATAGACGGTTTGTTAAGGCCTACATGTATAATTGCATATCTGTTATACTTGAGATTTTTGCGAGTAAAGAAAATAATATTAATTATTTATAATCAATAATAATAATATAATATGATTAAATAAAAAAAACTCAATTTAGATGCAATCATGACCAAACGAGTGGTGAGGTTGATTATCTTGGAAACGAAACTGCATTTTCAGTGAACATCCAAAAAAGAGTTGCAGAAGATATCAGTTATCTTTCGGGCATGATATATATACTTCCGCTATACAATATTTATTAAGCACATGTTATTTTTTATACTAGGTTCAGTGTTGGTTCTAGTGTTCCTACGATATCAATATATTGTATCGAAAGCCAAATATCGATATCGACATTTCAAATATCGTTATCGAAAAATCAAATATCGTATCGAATATCGAGACGATATATCGATATCGACGATATTTCTATCGTATCGATAGGATCACTACTATTTGCTGTCTAGCACATAATGGCAGAAAAAGAACTCAACAAAAGTCAATATTTTTTCCAAATATCATTGAAACATTACTTGAAATATATTAAGAGTGAGCCAGTGAAGTATATTGAAAACCAATGCGTATATCTGCAACAGACTTCATGACAAATATTCGGTTGGTATTTGCTAGTCAATAATGATCACAAAGCGATAAAACAAATTTTAAAATGTATAGGGAGCTTATACGTTAAAAAGTATGTAAATTTATACAGTTGTTGGATAACCCGTTTTATGGGTACTCTCATTCGTCTAATCTACTTATTGAACCTTCCCTCGTACATCAAAATTTTCTTCCGTAGCACCAAAAAAAAAAGGAAATATGTTACTAAATTATTTTTAATGAACATAGTTACACCAGGAAAAACAATCATAAAATTTTAAATGTCTTCTATAACTGGAGTAGTAACTTTAAAATAATATTCAGAGGTATACGTTTAATATTGAGTCACAATGATTAAGAATCATCAAGTATTGCTATTTGCCATGACTTATGAAATAATTTATTTTCAAGAATTTAATGTTTGAGCATCTCCTTAATCACCATCTTCTTGAAAATTTCTTGGAGTTTTAGGAACTCCGTGTCGTGTAAAATCAAAAATACGAATGCTAAGATAAACAGTTCGAAATATTATAGAAATTGAAAACTAGAAATGTACGGAATATTGTAAATTGATTGAAATGAAAAGCCTAATTCCGTAATAAGCCATCTGTATATTATTGGACATTACCCAACATGTTTCGAATTGAACAATTCATCATAACTGGAATTAGGTGTTATTATTTTAAATACAGAACAGCTTACGGAATTCGGCTTTTTATTTTTATCAAATTCAGTAAAACATTATTAATGTTGTGTTCATTTTTCTAAAGTATTATTTATTACAGAGATGGAATGGGTCAATGGATCACTTGTTCACCATTTAACTTGTGTCACCCATCCTGATCTATACAGAGTCAGTGGGTCACTTGTGTCATTGACGTATGGGTCAAAATAATTATAAGCTTATTTGTTCCATTGCATCTCTGATTTTGTACATACATTTATGTTATCCTTGGATTTCAAGATATAAGTTAATGTGTTAATTTCTTGTTTTTTCCAGAAATCTCGTGTATATCAAGTCAATATCCGAAGTATGAGATGAAAGGCGTCGCTCCGCCTCCTCCTCCTAATCCACCAATAAGCAGCTGTCCTTCAGCGTATCGTAATGTTTCGTTTCTTCCACCACCAATATTTTCAGATTCTGAAGATACAAGTGAAAGTCCCTATGCTGAAAATCCGCAGCAACCAACGTATCAAGTGCCTTTTCGGCAACGTAAAGGTAAGGTAAGAAATTGAAGTTTATAAGCTTGGTGGTGTACGCTTATGCTTATATATTAATACAATGCTTTTGATGTTTAGATCACGTAGATGTACTATCATTCATGCACTTATATTATTGAAATTTGATTTAAATATATTTTGAAGCTTCAATTCGGTTTTAGAGAAATATCTAAAGCCAATACAGTAATATTTTTAAAGTCTGTTTCTTTCATTAACTCTTCACAGCTTACAGAGTGTGCATTCTTTTTGGGGGAAGTTACTTTAATATATTATTGTTTCAATATATTTGCCTTTAGAGTACAGTGATCGTTGCACTGCTAGTAAACATCCCAGCACTATAGTGTTGACTACAGATAATAGTGAAAATAATTATGAACTTTAGACTGCATAAAACCCCCTTTGTGAAAAGGATTTTGACTTACTGGATAAAAAAACACAATTTATTGAAAAATAATAAGTTCTAAAACACTATTTAATATTTACTCCAGATACTTTCAGCACGTAAACATATAATGGAATGTAACACTCCGCAGTTGCTTTTAATCAATATTAATTCATCAACACGTGTGCCTTCTCTTTTTCTAGCACTTGAGATCCTGCTGCAAACCCGCTATGCTTTAGTTGTGTTCCATCAATTTCCATACAACACTAATTTCTTTTCTCTAAATATTCTCAATAGGACAGTGGGGTGTCAACTATGCGCCTCCAGATTCCAGTACCGAATCAAATGAGCCATCACCAGTTCTAAAACGACTGGTACTCAGGAAGTCCAGTAATAAAAATATCAAGATGCTGCCAGGAAGAATTAGTTCAGCAAGGTACTGAATCAGAAAACAGGACACAGAGAATACAATATTGGCTGTTATATCAAAATAATATATTGATCGAAATGTTATTTTGTGTACTGAAAATAATTATATTTTATTGGCTTATAAGTTTTTCACATCGAATTGGCATCCAACATTATGAGCCTTGGTTAAAACATATAATTATTATTATTGTTATCAAAATTGTATTATTCATTTGTGAGAAGTAGAAATGAAATGAATGGCAAGTGATGAGAAGTTCTGCTCACGAATAACTTTGAATATTCTTCTGAAAATATGTTAGCGTGCGGATTGAAATATTCGTCAATTCTAAATTATTTGAGGCTTTGCATTATTTTTTGGTAAAGAAATTATAAAAGATTATCTCTTTTGTGTCAGGAGATTTTGATTTATGAATTAAAAAGCAAAATGTTTACTGTTCCTCAGATTAGATTATTAATTTATGCATTTACTCGAGATTCGTGCTGTTTTTTGCCTCAATTCATGAAAACTGAAAATTATGAAATATTGTGAAAAGCTTTGTACAACGGAATTGCAATATATTTCTCAACAATGTTTACTTTAGAAAGATGCGAGCTGTTATATAAGTGGATTTTAACTCTGAATCTATTAAAACACTACACCACAGTAGAATATTTATTAAAATATTTCTGAGTTTTGTATAAGGAAGTTTTACGTGAACCATTCATATCATTTCTCTCCACTCACATTTTACAAATCGTTTTCAAATTCCTTTGTATAAACGAAATGGTGCTTCTAAACCAAAATTTGCAACGTCTGTGCCTTGTTTCATTACTAATCATGTAGAGAAATCAGTGTCACAAAACCAAACTTGTTATTATTTCAGTGCAGTCTCAATTGAAGACAAGCGATCGTCGTGGAATGAACAGGCTGTGAAACGGTCAGACAGCAGAGAGATTTCGGATGCTGAATGCGATAGAAGATTTCCAACATAATTTTATTATTAGCTCCAATCAAACAAACGGTCGCTATGTTATATGGTGTTAACAATATAAGAAAGATTAGAAAAAGTGAAGATTATTTAGTTCAGAGAGAAGGTTGCAAACAATATTGGAGATTAGATTTTCCTATAAATTTGTGATGATACGATCAATTTTTATTGTTGCTAATGAATATTTGTTTTGGTTGATGACCAGCATATCGGAAACATCTGAATCATGTAAAATTACACAGTTACATCTGATACATAACTATTAAATATAATGCTTCCTACAGAAATTAACTTAAATAACTTTTGATGACATTTAACAATATTAATATTAACAGTTCGATAGTTTCATTTGTTCTTTTTCGTTATTTAAAATATAATGAAACTCATATATGACGTTTTAAACGCGAAACATAAAAAACATTGCTTTCACAAGACTTTGAATTTTTGTTATATTGTCAAATAATAAACTGTCATCTATGAAAAACTCCTAAATCTCCACTATTTGTATGCGGCCACATTAATTGTCTGCTGCACCGCAGTTATATGAAAATCAAAAATTATTTTCCCTGAGTGAATCGTTTTCTTAGTTGTTCAATAAATATTTATAATCACTTTTTCTACTCTTGTAGAATATGAACTTTAGATTTGTCTATGAAGTTTATAATAGACTGCTGTGACACAATTTTTCCATGATAACGTTATTTATTTGAACGTGATGAACAATTGTGAGTTGTATTATAAAATGAAGCGTTTTATAACATTTCTCCTGTCTGCATATCACTATTATGTTTGCCATGTGAATAAAATGAAATGTTTGTGGTTTAGAATAAATGTCTTTTTATATATTATATCCTGTTGCTGGTACACAAAAGTACGTAGTTGCGAAACTTTCGATCTATTCCAAGATCGATATACAACTTATATAATGGTACTAGTAAAGGTGATTTTTTCCGTTTTTCGCAGTTACTTAAAACACTTTTTAGCATTTTGCCAATCTTGAATTAAATATTTTCAGTAGAAATACACTTTACATAATACGAAATATTGATACTGAAATGACATTCTTGAAACTCTCTATTTCCCAAAGTCTGGAACTACATCTCTCATTATGGATACAGCAAAAATCTAGTAGTCACTAAAGAGCATTCTCATAAATTCAGTATAGTAAAAACAATCTATAATTTATAACTTTCAAATGTATTGGTTAGCTGTAAGAAAGGTCAATTTGAAGTCGTAGAATTAAAAATAATTTTTTACAGATCTTCAATAAAGGTACAATTGAAAAGTGTTCAGATCTTTTCATTGACTAAGAAGTGATTTAATTAAAAATAATTAAAGAAAATGTGTTCACGCCTAAAGAAGTTATTTATAGATTGTCCAAAGAAGTTCCTTATAGAGGAAGAGTGTTGAAACAAATATTATCATTAGATTACAATCTCCCTAAATTTACCATTTGGAAAATTATTTTCAATATTAATTTACCATTTATCAAGTTCGGTAGAAATAAAATGAACAGACAAATTATAAAAGCATAATTCTGTTTATTTCTAAACTTTACAACAACATAAATATATAATAAAAGGTACAAAAATGACTACAGTGAATACTGCCTCATACAATAACTTAGGTGCAAAAACTGTCCATACAAAAATATGATAGCGCATTATCACAGTTATAAAGAAGAACACAATAACAGGAAGCATTCGGAAGCACAAAATGGTACTCAACAACGACTGCAAACTTAACCTGAAACAAAGAGAAAAAGTATTCAGATATCAGATCAAAAGTTATAACTAACTGGCATGCAAAATTGATTAAAATATTAGAAGTAACATTGTGAGATTTGAGACTTGAACATTCTTATCAATTTAATAAAGTTATAAACTGACAAAAGTTGAATTATGTGCAAATGTTTCTGATTTTCGAAAATTGCAATTTATAAACCATAATATGAATTAGTTTACGTGTTAGTAAAGGAATTTTATAACACAAACTATTAAACTAAACATCTTACCTTGGATACAAAATACTAAATAGTAAATAAAATGAAATTACTGATGAATTATTTCCTACAAAATATTAAAAAAAAATTAAATCTATGCTCAACAATATCTACTGCAAGCTCAGAAAATTGCATTAATAGTAAATACTTAAAATTACTTTTCAAAATCATTTTTGTACAAAAATTTATTCATGTAAATTAAACATTTAAAGCAATACATACATTGTCATATTCTACATTTGAAATAATACAATGGAGAAAAAAAAATAATGAATGAAATAATAATTATTCCTTATCAGGACATAGTAAATGCACTTTCAGATATGTGAAATATTACAAATTAGCATTTATTATTAGCTTTCTTTACTAGCTGAATATTCTTTAAGGGTACATGCCAAGTAAATTTCCAATAGGTGTCTCTCTAAAATGTAAACTCATGACCTCTATACATAAGTTGTGTTTTCCTTACTTTTCACTATTATTTCTTGCAAACTTGAACATCATGAACATCCAAAGCATTGGAAATGAATATGTTGAACAAAGTATAAAAAATGCAGTTACAGCTGCCACATAACTTTCCATGCCAACGTAACCAGATGAAATATCTATGCTTGAGAAACTGTTGGAGTTACCCTGGAAAAACAGAAAATACTATACTTGTAGAACAATGAGAAGAACTCTTTGAGCATTGACTGAGCTGAGCATCACTAAGCATTGACATTTTTACTCAAAATGAGTTTGGAGATAGTCTGTTGTTATTAATACAGTGATATTAATATTTTAATTATGAAAACTTAAATTATATTACAAAATTATCCACATTTCAGAGTACATAATTATGGACCACAGATTAATCTTCTGTTATGATGAAAAATATATTTTTCTATGAATGTTTGGTTTCTGGGCATTTTTTATTCAGTAATTTATCTTCAGCACTGCACTCCAATCAAATATCATCAGCACAGTTGTCAGTTGGAATAGGCCTAGGTAATTTTGAATCAATAATAAGAAAAAAATATTCTAATATACACTGAAAAATAAATGTTTGCTTTTTGACTCACTAAAACTTTGAAAGTTTTGGTGTCTTCAATACCTAACAAAATGGATTAAATTTGTCAAAAATTCAGTCTCAGTTTTGTATGCTTAGACATTTCTTTTAAAAAGCTCTCCTTATGATTTAGCTTTTGGTCTTTAATTTTTTAAAGAATCAGTTTCAAGTAAAATTGTGTTATTTCTTTCATTCATCAAGCAATATTTACTAATTCTAATTACAAATAAATTAATCAATCCTACTAACCTGATAAAAATATCCAATTTGCCCACCCCATAAATGTGTCAAAGCTACAACAATCACATTATTACTTCCATCACAATACTCTCCAAGACACAAATGAACAACATACAACTGTAACAATACTAATGACTGTAATATTACATTATGTGGTTTATGTAATACACTGCAGAGAAGTATCCAACAACATATAATTGTTTGAAGTAAAGAATCTTCTGATTTTGATTTGATGCTTTTCATCTTTAGTATACCTCGAAGAAGTAAGATTAATGTTGCAAGGAAGGTTAGTTGAGCTTCCAAAGCACCACTGGGGAAGAAGAAAATATGTTTTAGGAATTTTTATGTACTGTATTTATAACATTATTCAAGTTGAATCTTTTTATTTCTTAATGGAAACGATTGTAGAAATTAAATTAAAAATAGGAGTGTAGGTTTATTTTCAGTTACAATAAGTTATGCGTGAGGTAATAGTTTCAGTGATGCTGGTACCGGAATTTAATTTTTTTTCACACCAATTAAATTAAATAGGTTTACATTCCTTCAAGTATTTTACATATTCATTGTTTTTAAAATTTTTGTGTAAGGTGAAAACTTGTAAATCTCCATTCATATTATATTGTTACATTTGAACTGTAAATGATTTACTTTTATAAATTTAAAATCAAAAGGCTTTCCAGTCACCAGTCAGTAACTTCTTGCTTATGATTGTTTGCGTTCTTGTAAGAAAAATAGTCACTGTTCAATTAGTCCTAAATGGATTTTAAAAAGAAAGACAAATTACTCATACAAATGCAGTATTAGGCCTAGTCAATATTATTTCATTTCAAATATAGAAGCAACCAACGCCCCGGAGAGAGCATCTCCACTTGTAGTGTATGGTAATGCTCTCTTCAACGAGAGTAAGAGCCCCGTAGAGAGCGTCATCGCTTCTTCAACGTACAAGGAAAGCAGGCATGCTCTCTCCGGGGTTTGGTCGCTTCTGTATTTGAAATGAAGTATAGTAAAACACAAAACATTATTCTGAACCACTGAGACTGAAAAAAGATGTCTGGTTAAAACATAAACTTACCGATTGCTAAAAACTGGTGAATCAATCTCCACAAACTTCTCTGTAGCTTGTCTATACAGCAGCGAACAAGATAAAGCAATATAAAACACAAAATACTCAACATGTTTAGTAGGGCTCCACAACACTGACATCAAAATAATGGCTGATACAATTCCAACACCTAAATACATTTTATTCTCTGGTAAGCACAGAAAGTCTCCAATATCAGGTACAAAGCTCCATTTATCTCCAGTCTGATTCCACTTTCGTAGCAGACGATGGAGAAATAACGACAGAACGACTAGATTTACGTTTTTCCAATCACAGCGCTTCAAAAATTGAACACAGTTTTCTGCAAGGTTTAGTTTCTTAAATGCTAAATATTCATGACGTAAAAAACGAACGAGTATTACAAAATTAAACGTCGTCCATAAAAAATACCACGTTTGATGCTCTTCTTCTACAAAACTACTTGAGGCTAATGTAAATGCATGAGCGATGGTATTGATTATCAAAAATTTACTTGTTTGACTCTGTTTTACGCTGAAATTCTTGAAAGACGGCTTCCTTAAGCACCATGGTATGTTGATTATAAATATCATAGCAGAAAATATTTTTATAAAATCGACGATTGGTGTAGCTGCGTAAATGTACCACCAGAAAATCATCATAAAAAACGTATTTGCCATATAAAATATGTAACTCACTTCAAACACGTCTATAGAAAGTGTTCCAAATATCAACAACCATAAAGCCTGAAACAAGAGAATTAAAATTAAGAATTCAAAAAACATTGAAATTGTAAAAATTATGTTTATAGTTATAGCATATGCTTGTCCATAACTGACATTTTCTCAATGTTCCATCATAAAAAAGAAGTCTGACTTTAAAGAAGGTCTTATTATCTTAATTGGTTATTAATAAAGAATGATTTTAAAAGGAAAAATAAGTTCCACATACAGTAACATAAAATTTTAATAAATCAAAAGAAATCTTGTAGGCCTACATGTATAAAAATTGGCTTGAAAAGTGAACAATATACAGTAGGCCTATTATATTAAAATCACAAAAATTGTTGCATCTAAATAAGAACTTTAAAAAACATATAACACAAAAATAACACACAAGAACTTAAAACTCCTTTAAAAAAAAAGACACTTAAATCTTACCTGGATACTTAATGCTATTCCAATTGCCATATTGATATAATCATATTTAGTAATAGCTTCAACAACTTTGTGTTTAATGTGTTCTAATATAATATAATATTTCCTAACTATAACATTAGTATCTATGTGATTGCCACTAGCAACTTCAGTACAAACTTCATCAAATAAATGCTGTATTTCTGGATCTGAAAGAAAAGGAAATACTGTAGTTTAAAGTAAATAAGAAACTACATTTTGAAGAATTGGTAGTTTATTTTCTACTGTTTTAATAAAAGGTAAAATAAAGTGCACAAAGAAAAACCTTGACTGTTTTGTACAGTTTAATGAAAACTGTAACTTTAGCATTATAAATCTCTCAAAACAAAAATTAATTGTATGCGAATGCCATAGAACACAGGGATTCAAATTTCTTGCTCACTCATAAGATCATTTTTCAAGTGTTTTATTGCCATAGCATAATTATTAACAAAAAAATGTTGAATCACAAAAATAACATTTGAAACCATTGGATACATAGTTTCCTTAACATTTACTGGAAATATTTTGATATATCCAGCAAAACACTGTAAAGCTTTTCTTTTACATTGAATAAAACACTAGACATTCACCGCATTTAAGATGAACCGTGTATGAACTATTGTTTGTCTTCAGTAACGTGATTACCGCACAGCGGTCTAAGGTCTAACATCCACTATAATCGCAGCAGCTTTTGAGATGGCTGCCCTC
>JAQIWE010004377.1:0-10839 GCA_034698565.1 Campodea plusiochaeta | reverse complement strand
GCAGGGCTCCGCAGAGACAATTTTGGTTTCAAAAATATCATTGCACAACCCATAGAGTAATCTCCATCATGGAACTTTTGCAAAACCGTTTTCATTGCAGTCTAATGTCGTTTAAAAGTGATTTTTCACTGTTTTTGGGTCCCGGCTTCTAACCGCCCCTGCTTTCATTTTTAAGTAAGTTTGTTTACGTGATACAAAAATATAGAATTAAGGCTCTATATTCTTCTTTAATTCATAAAAATCAGTTCATTGGTTTCAACTTGGCAGTCGATTGAAATGTGTCAGCTCGCTCTTAAACACCCTGTATATGAGTGACAACAACATTACAGTCAATTAAGGGGAGTGATCCATTTGGAGGTTTTCACACCAAATTGGGGAATTTTTGAAATGCAAATGCAGCGATATACATTTATAATCTCAAAGGAAGGGCAAGATTTTTTTGTCTTACTCTAACTTTGGACAAGACAATATTTCTTTGTGGTAAAATGAAATATGCTACAACTCTACAATTTTTAAAAAATATAGAAATTTATAGTTTTTGAAGAAAATTAATGAAAGGATACAGTTATAAATAGGTATGATTGTTTTTTCACGATCACAAGTATCCTACAATTTTTTACAGTAAATGGCGTCCGATGGTTTGACGTAACACGCGAGGGAGAAAACCTCAAAAATTACTTTTGGCAACCCTAAATATGAGAAATGACAGACATGAACTGGTCAGGTTTCAGGCTCATTTCACTACGGTAATTTCAACTAATAAATTTAACCTCATGAATCCACGACTGATGTATTCAAGAATTCTTTTTTTTTTTACCTCAAGAAGTATTCTATCAATAAGTTAAAAAAGAAAAAAATGTTTCACTCTAGAGTCAAGAGCATTGTAAACCTAATTTAACCCATTGTAATCTGTCAGTGGATCAATAAACTGTTAGCAGTTACTTGAACCGAGATGTAGAAAGCGCTTTCTGCATGAAGGACTGATATAGTGAATAATTTAATCCTCACTGCCATTGATAAATGGAAAGTGTTTGAGAATACATATTTGAAAGTGCTGCTATGGTGGTGAGTCCATCAACTTCTCTCAACTAATCCACTTACAAGAGGAAAGAAAACAAATGCATTATTCAAATCGATTTTTCATCACATACTATTACATTCTTGTTTGGATTACTGCTTGGATCATATTTAATAAAACGAGTTAACGTTAAAATAACGGCCATGTGGTTTCTGTATATTTTCTATTCTGTTCTAAATTATACAATCTTGTTGAAAGAATGCAGAAATATGAAACATAAAATGACGTAACTGACCATTAGCGGCACGGATAGCAAATTATCACATCTTTTATATTTTTAACAAATTTTATAAATATTACAGCATTAAAAAAGTTTGGCTTTTTAAATTCCAATTAAAATACATTTAGCAACTTGTAATTTCAATAACTGTAAAAAAAGTCCATATGCATGAATACAGAAGAAAGTCAAGGGAAAACAATTATCAGTACTTATTAAAACGCATATGTTCTCAGTAAGTTCGTATTTGGCTCAAAAATATTTTTTCCCCTTCCAATTACTTCATTCCTGAATTTAATTTTCGCGTCATCCCGATTGGAGAGAAGAGTTAATAAACTTAATGAAACATACAGTAGTATCGTCCAGTAAAAGTTACTAAAAGTGACTGAGGATGGATAAATAATAACATAATTATATTCGGAAAAACATACGGAAGTGGTTCTGGAATGAGAGGAATTTATAAATTACTTATTTGAAAATATTTAGCAGCTTCCATAGAATCCATACAAAAGAACAGCATAAAAAAAGGAAAAGGAATTAAAATTTCTGAATAAAGTTAGTGGTGTGGAATGGTATTTTTAAAATATACATATTTTCATCAGCAATTATTAACTCTATTATAATTTCAGATTTTAAAATAATTCTCCGAATAAGTTTACTAATCCGTCCGGCTTTAAACCAATAATGCTTTATGCAAGTATAATATGTATCGCATCAAGTCATGCTCAATTGTTTCGCTTCCGCTATAGATTTTAATTCCTGCATAAATTACCAAATATGGTAGAGTATTATATCATACTAGTACTCATAGGCTGTCGCTAAATAGTTAGACTAGACCGCATTATTCGGTATAGAATGACGTCACAGCGGTCTTCTTCACGGACTTTTTCGATGGTGAGCGGTCTTAAAATGGCCGCCAATGTGGAAGAACAAGTTCGTTTTGCAAATTGTAAGTATTTTTACGTTATTTGGTGTTATAAAAAGGACAAATGAGTAGACTAATCGAAATAAGCCTATTTCATAGCTTACTTTCAATTTTAATTTGTAATTTAAAACGAAAAAATACTGTACTTATAAAGACTATCCAGAGGTGGCGCTAGTTTCGGCTAAATATCCCCCCTTCAAGACTAGACAGGATATGAGGTCTACAGTATTTAGCGACAGCCATAGTTTCGTCCAGCATCATATGGAAGAACATCAATTTTATTGAGCAGTATTTACTTGTTATTCATACGATATTCCATCATTATATACTCTAGCTATACTATATAAATTGATTATCAATAAACATATAAACATTATCTACATACACATAGGACTGACCAAACAGATACTAATTGCTCTGTTTATGTGTTATAAAACAAGCATAAAATAAACTTTATTCTGATTATGAGGTAAAATGACAAGCTTAAATAAACAGTAAGCTATCCGTTTAAACCGTACATGAATGTAATAAATCTGCCACAGAATGCCACACACCATTTTCATAGACAGGAGAATATTCCATAAATTCGTAAACACATCAAAATATTATTAGCAAAAGAAAACACAAACATTTTCTCCTGTGCTCCTACAACTCGGCATCTTGCCATACAGCCTTCTGCCAGAAACAGTTCTCATCACATTTCGTAAGTAGCAGATTTAGTGGGTTCAATGGAAAACTAAATATGATATATAAGTTTATACATCACTAGGTATCGAGTGAAGCCAAACGTTCATGCACAAATAATTCAAAAACCATTTCCCTTTCGATTGCAATAAAAACAACTTTCAACTTCAAAGTAGATATAGAGATGTAAATATTGTAAAAGGATGTTTATATTCCTCACTTAAATTACACAATTTGCATAAAATTTGAGTGACAAACATTTCGTGTATATTTGAAAGAAGTGAAAGGTATGGATGAAAACTTAATTTAAAAACGACCTTTTAATCCACGTTAATGATTTGCAATTCTTTTTCAGCTATTGTCACACAATTTATTATAATACCGATTAAAAAAAGAACTTTTGTTTTGTTGTCCCTGAGCGGCCATGCCATGGTAACGTTATATGCAAACTTTAAGGTTTAAACAATTATTTCTTTGCCTATTGAAATAATAACGAGATTTAAAAATAATTTTCAAAAAAATATCATGTGAAACATAATTTTTGGTGAAAGCTATACTCTATGCCTATTGTCCCATTGTGTCAATGTGAAAATTGTTTTCATTTTATTCAATGTAAGCCGTTTTAATATTAAAGATCATTTTATGTTTTTATCCAAGAGTTTACTTATATAGCTTATCTAATAATTATTTTATAAAATATTACCTACAAAGCATTATGAATCCAATGAAATTCTTAGTGTAAATTAGAAGGCTGAGACTAACATCTCAATATATATCTTTCCACACATTTAGTTCCACCAATCTTAATTTTATAGAAAATATTGGAAATATTTACTGCTCTGCCCTAATATTAATATAGGTTAATATCCCACAGTTAAAATGTTTTTATTTCGAAATTCTGTAAGAAAATCTTTTGATGTACTTCTATATTTCCATAGATATACTAAATACTGTTTTTTCCTTGATATATATACCTTCCAGCATTTTAGCTTGAAACAAAAGGCTCTTTATTGATAATAATCTAATCTAAATTTCGGATTGCTCTGTATGTCCATTTTCTTGATCACACGAATAAATGAAGCCTTACGAGTAAGCCGGAAAAATATATTTATGGAACCTCTGTTTTGTCTGCCGATTAAAGAATAAATCTAATTAACGTCAAATAATAATAAAATGTCCCTATTCACCATGTGTTTATTTCTATAATTATTTGACGGTTTATTCCAGTTTATTATTATATTATATAAAATAGTAATAACTTACGTACATCAGAAGTTCAAAACTATTTTATTTTAAACAATCTCAATGTATTGGTGTGTTGCTATACAGGGTGTCTATAAAATACTGATACAACTTCACTTCTTAATAATGTGAAAACTAAAAAGGATTAATGAAATAGTTTTTTCCATAATGTTCGCATTCTCTCAAAGTTTTATTTTCATCAGTCAATAAATTTCAACAGTGATTTTTTCATTTTAATTCACTTACTTCCACAAACATGCTTTAAGCAATTCCAGATATGCGAAAAATGACATAACCGTAGTCAAACAGCGCGCACTTGTTTGAAGATGACTGCTCAATGGACGACTTTTACCTACTATTTTGAAATTTTTTGAAGTTCATTTGCCCCCGTATGTTTAATTTAGTCACATTAAACCACTGTATTTATTTTGTTTACTTTTGATTTAGTCATTTTTCTTAATTACGCATTTCTTCGGTACGCGCGCGACCTGAACTGAATGCGCACCAATGATCGAAATAAAACTTTGAGAGATTGTGAACACTATGCAAAAAACTATTTCATTTTGATCTTTTTTAGTTTTCACATTATTAAGAAATGAAGTTGTATGAGTATTTTATAGACACCCTGTACTATAAAACCGATACTTTAACCTCCTTCGTAGTTTTTTTTATTTTAGAAATGTAAAATGATCTCTAAGTTTTCCAAAATGACTCCAATTTCAATCATCATCTGTTGAAAAAAGAAAACTCGTATCACCCACCTAGAAGCAATAAAAGATGTTAAAAGTATACAATTTCCACTTTGAAATCGGAGGAACAAAGTGTTATTCCTTTGCTGCGTTGTTCTTAGTGGTTCTTTTACCTTCTTCAGAATGCAATAAACCAAAATCACAAGACAATCTCAAACAGCTACTTCACACAATCAAATGACAATATTAAGAGAAACCAAACAGTCGTAAAGAAAAGGAGTAAAACTTTCTCAATAGCTATGAAAAATACATTTGCAAATTAATTATTTTAGAAACCGTTGATGCTCATGCTGAAATAGAAAATTTGGAATAAGATATTTTTATATAATTCGCAAAAAAAAAAGAGTAAATCACCGCACTTTTCAAATTGCAGATGTTTTTGATGGTCAAATTCCGTTCAATTCACACTATGAAGAATTTTGACGACGACAGATTTATCCATATACCTACAGGTACATTAAAACATATATTTTCATAAAATAAGGTGCAGTATATACAAAGCATCTTATGGTTGCAGGAAAAGTGAAAATTAAGTATGAAAATACAAAATACGGAAGGACAACACCAAAGAATGCAGGAATTAAAATAAGAGGTTGTGTGTAACATTAGGTGCATAAGCTATATATACGTGCGGTGCTTTCAGAATACTTACTACTGTTATTGGATATTTTGGATTTAATATTGTGAAGAGTAAAACATGATTCACTTTCTCGCCATCGTCTCTGTAAAGGAAATAGAAAGAGCTGAGTATCTTCGTAATTACTAATATATTATACCTGAAAAACAAAGACTAGATTAATTCTTAAAATTAATTATTATCGTTGTTCAGGTTAACAAAAACTTAAAAGTATAACAGCAATATTTACAGGATATTTATCCATCATAAATAGGATGATGAATAATATAATGAATTATTATGCTGTATCATATTACATTTACATTCAGCATTCTTCTTCTGGAAATATTTTTTTTTATCAGTAGTGTTTGCAATTTTTCATCGTTGTATTGATGTATAGACTATCAATACAAAAAAGTTAGAATAAAAAGTATAAAAAAATTAAGTAAAAACATATAGTACACCAGAGAAAATGTTAATAAAATAAGCATATCTGCGAGGGGTAACGCATTTGTATAAAGACAGGTGTAGAATTTTGGCGAAGTCACGTGAAATCACGAGATGTCAATAGATGTCTAACGATGAAGCGAAGGGAAGTCACAATTATGCAGTCGAGTGAAGTCGAGTCAAATTTATACGCCAAGTTAAGTGAAGTGCTTCGAAATCAAGCGGTCCTGTATTATAGTCCAGTAAAGTCACGCACGACGTTGAGTCAGTAAAAAGTCACATTTGTGCATAAACATTTCAACTTACAGTTCCAACGAAGTTTAAAAAAAATCGTACTTAGTCCGAAGTGAGCTTTATAACACAGTTTCCGCAGTGATTCACTAGCTCTCCAGCGACCCAACGTGTACAACTGTACATCTATAAATGAATTCAATGAAAGTGTCATGGTTTCTTTCAAATTGCAATATTATTATTCAATATAATTACAATTAATAATGAAAATAAATTTCCTGTCAGCGCAATAACTATTATAATAGACACACACCTAGTCACCTATACGAATGTATAAAAACAACATATATATACAGGATGGAAAGTTTGTTTATGTATGTTATGAATACTACAATACAGTAATCAATACATTGTTAAATTTCAGCCACACCATGATAAAATATACACTGACTATATGTTCATACAATATAAAACAAGATGCACATCTCTTGCGTTACCTTTTTATATAAATATATGTACATGTATGACTATAAACAGATTCTACAGTGTCACACGCTCTTTTTGTTCAATAATAATAATAATAATAATAAATGATTCGTATGTAACAACTGATCAGTTTATTTAACATTTCAACGAACAACGATACAGCAATTCTATTTCAATGTATAAAATACCGCCACGTTCAACATTTTCGTTAACTAAATAACGACACCTCAATAATATTCAGCAAAGTCATAAAATAAGAGAGTAAAATTACGTGTCAATGCTGCTTTCTTTAGAAAAAATACATTCAAAAATATTCGTAAAACCTTTTCCATTTTTATTATGGTAGCTCAAAGAGAGAAGGGAAAAAATTTAGAATTGTCCATGGCCCATTCTGCCAGTTAACCACTACAGCTGTATAAAACAATTATTGCTCTCATTAAATTAAAATTGAATATTTAAGTTCGTACACAAAATCGTTAGTACTAGAGTAAGATATCAGCTTTTATTAAGCAAACTGTATTTCGTCGAAATCGGTTGAAGTTACGAGATTCAATTAGAGATTATTTTGTTATAACGAAAAAAAAAATTAAAAGCAAAACAGATAAATACTAAAATACAGTGGTAGTGAGCCTTTCCGCTATCTAGATGAAACATTTTGACAAATAACTGTGATCGATAAATATTCTACTTATCTGTAATTTCAATCATTATCGATATTTTAATGTGCCATAATTGTTTACCATTTTGTGTAAATGTTATTGTTGGAGCATATACTCAAGCAAGAAATCAATAATTTATTTGCTGACAAAAGAGAAAAATCCTTCAGTTATACTAAGAACTGTATGCCTATTATTCATTGTTTCACTCTGTTCTAAAAATGATTTACACATGTACACTTTCGAAGCGATAAAGACAAGAAATATGAAACATGAAATAACATCTAAAAATCCATGTGGGCAAAATCTACGTAATCTCTATTCACCAAAGCGATAAAATAAGACAAAAAAAATATATAGATTCATGAATACAAAGAGGTTCTTATTTGGCCCATGTAGCACACTTGCCATTCCAAATTTCTATTCCTTCTTAGTCCGATAAGCTATATATCCTTTGATCCAACCTTAAGAATTCTGATTATGTATGAACATGGAAAAAGAATGGTTCGACGAGTTAATGTAGCGTATCTCACACTAAATTTATCGCCGTCTCTCATGAATGTCACAGTCTAGTAGGGAAAAAAAGAGAGGGAGGTAGAGGGACTTTTGAAAGGGGGAGGAGGGCGAAGGGAGATCTGTTGGCAAAGACAAATGACCATTTTGTGTGTGTTTAACTGCGATGCTATTCTGACCACAAGTCAACATCACATAGAAGCAACAACAAAAAATGATTGATTCACTCAACGCCAATCTACTAAAGCACCCTTTTTAAGCAAACAATAAAAGCTCGGTTATAGATTTTTTTTATTAATGAGAGCTAAGTACTTGCTTCAGCTGCGTTTATTAATTCCACACGAAGAGTAATATTGTTATAGGAAACAATGTTCCATTAGCCTCAATGAATTCACAATATACACATCACCACTGTGTAGAAAAACAATTTTTCAATTATTTTTTTTCTCTTTTAATAACCGCACGCTACATAGGTGTTAAATAGAGCATAACTTTGTCGGAAATGTGCCAAAAGTAAAGCTATAGCAGCATGATGAGATGAAGTCTCCAATGTAATGATGCATCCTACATGCTATTCCACTGCAATATGCCTCATAGAGAAACGTTAAGAGAGAAACATCAACATTACTGTCTCATTCCACACATTCATAAAGAAAGAGAATGTTTAGAGCTTTTCCCACACCACTAAAACTACCTTTCACCAACCTCATACAACTACTCCTTATATTATACAACATCAGCAACCAAGAGACAAAATTAATATCAAATACGACTCCATCAAACATCAACAAGACAAAATACACTCCCTTCCTCTTAGGAAATGTTACATCTCTCAAAATTTGTAAGCGTCACCTACGATTCCAATAAATCATACTTCATATTGATTGATGAATTACAAATGACAACACAGATAGTATGATGTTTTATGCTCTTTCTAACATTCATTAGCTTCCAAATTACAGGACAGTGGTAGAACAGTACATTTTATTGTTATTACCCCCTCCCCATCCCCTTTCCATTCCCATGGTGTACCACACACTGTATCATTGTTGTTATGACAATCATACAAGTGCAAAATGACACGTTAAATTAAATGAAGTGTGATAGTTTCGATAAAATAATCTCTCCATTAAAAAGTTATACGAGTTTCCAAATTTGACGAGTATGGAGAATAATAGTTTAAAAAATTATTAAAACTCTTCTCTATCCTCGACAACAATAACAACATTCATTGTTAATCCCCGACCTATCAGTTGCTTGTATTCCGGATTGTAATTTATTTTTATTCCGCTTTTAAAGCTCCGCAACTGCTGGTGTATATTGTATGTGGACATGCCCTTAATCCCACTGTATGGACAGAAATTCGATAACACATCCAGTATCAGTCATTTTCCAACGAGAATCTATTGTCTAAATGACATTGTGCAACAGGGTTAATTTTTCTATATAGAGTATATATTATAAACGCTGATAACACGCCCTGTGGAACAAATCTCGTTTAGAACATCAAAGTTAGTTGTATGACAATGTAATTCACAAAATGGTTTATTATACAAAGTGTGTTTCAACTATATTATTTTGTTTCATTCCATGGTCACAGAGTAAGGAATACCACAAGAAAGATATGAGACAAGGTATTTAATAATAGAGTCTGAATCGTCACTCTAAAGCAAAACTATTCATATCATACAGTGTATTCTAGCTTTGAATTCTACATTGTCAAATTGCCTTTATATATTGCATTAAAATACATTAAGTGAAGTAGGAGAAGGGAATTCGTATTATAACTGTATAAAGTTATACAATGAATTTTTTTTCCAGTTACATTATAATTAGAAACCTTTGTGTCATTATTTAATTGGATAAACTCAAAAATGCTTTTAATGTTTTAGAGCTAACGTAATTTACTCTATTCCACATCAAAGATGCATCGTAAATCATTTCCATAATTCTCTATTGCATCATTTAAAACATTAGGAATTTTTTGTAAATTACGAGTAGGTTCCATATTCGTGAACCAAAACCCACTAGGGAAAAGTAGAAGAGAAACTGAATATAAACCTCACTTTGATACTGATATTCTCTCTGCACATTACCTTTGTTATGAATGCACTTTATGTGATGCTTTTATACCGCAGGCTGGTTATAATTAAGCTCAGATACTGAAAGCGTCCCAAATGTTGCTTTCAAATGCACTCTATATAATATTCAAATATCTCTTCACATCATACAAACATACTAGGAATAGAAAACTTTCTGCTTTAAGGAGAAAAATCATTATTATTAAATGATGCAATAAATGGGATTTAGCATATTGTAATTTATCATTTCATTCAACAAGGCTTTATACACAGAATACTCCTCGAGAGTAATTATATTTAACAACGGAAGAAAGAGGAATAATAGAAAATGAAAAACAGAATAAAATTACATGCAATATCAGATTGATTATCACGAACTAGATATGATAAAGTTAGTACACGTATAGATCAGAATCGGTTAGAATGATTGTCACGTATTTTATTAAGAGTTAAATTAATCGACAGGCAATTAAAAAAATATTACAAAAACGTAGGAAAAAATCTATCGAGAAGGTAGATTTTCAAACGCATTAATTTCATTCAGACTAGAAATGTTTTTATGCATTTTCGTCGAATGTTGAGCGATTGTTCAAAGGTTGTTGAACGTTTTGTAATGCTTTATGTAGAATATTTTCAATTGCAAAAAAAAAAACGTACTTTCCGTTTTTTTTTGTGATTTTCTTGTACCTTATATTGTTAAAGAATTTTGCAAAACGTTTGACATTTTTTGACCCAACGGATCAAGAGATATTTTTGTTTATATAGTCGACAGATTTTCACAAGGTAGCACAAGCCGACCTGTTTAATTTCGCTGCCTTACGAAAATATGCAATTTTTTTTGCTGAAAAACACATATCTATTAAGTAGTAGCAAAACTGACTTAAAAATAATGCAAATTAATCATTTTATTCATA
>JAQIWE010004376.1:0-10839 GCA_034698565.1 Campodea plusiochaeta | reverse complement strand
GAAACAAACATTTATTACTATTGATATGAAGGCCCAAAGTATCAGAAAGAACTTTCTTCGCGATTCATCTGGTATATAGATATTCATCTGGTATGCCTGCTCTCTAAGAATAGTTTGATACACAATAATAAGACTCAACTGAAAATATGAAAAATGAAAGGAAACCAAAAGTGTTGTTAAAAAATAAAAATAGTTTCATGACATACTGCTGAATACCGTTTGGAATTAAAAATTAGAGATATAATACATATTTTTAATTTCATAGTATATTTACGCAATTAATGTATAAAAAATGAAATTAAGTCGCCACCAATTAAAATAATAATATTGGCTAAGCTAGCAATACCAGAATACAAAAGACACTCGAACAAATTATATTAAGTGGTTATATTATGGATTATATATAAATTATTAATATATCCCAGAGCAATTAAAATATCAGAATTGCGAAAGATATATAGTAAAGTGAATGCTTTGACATGCTAATATAATTGAGGCAATTAAATATTTTTTTCATGGAATTAACGTGAATAAAATAAGTCACATTACTGCTCCAGTAGAAATCAATAGAACAAAGTATAACAGGCATTTATATAGTTATTTTTATTATAGCGTACTGTAGGCCTATATTGAAGGTAATAAATTATAAGAGAAATTTACACAAATTGTCAAAGATAATATTAAGGTGGAATTTTGGACAAGTTTGCGGAATTTTTCAATTTTCATTTTTTGGTTTGGTCGTTAATCAGTGTTAAAGCGTAGACTTTAGCACAGACAACAGCAAGTTTTTTTTTCCTAAAATACATCGATGGATGGCAGGGTTCATCTAGTAGAAAGTCCTATTATAAATACAATATTGTAATATCAACATATTTATTAGTATAACATCTTCAAAAAAAAGTAAAACATTATGAATAATAGAAATGACAATATTAGTGAAATGCATGAATCGCAAACAATGTTCATAAAAATTAAAATCATTCAATAACAACCCTATTTGATGGAGCAATCCTGGAAGATCTCATCTTAAACCAATTAAAATTTCTACTGAATTTTATTTTAATGCTATTGTATCTTTTGGTAAAGCATGCGGTATGAAAATTAATATTTCTATTGCAAGTTATGGAACACTCAGAATTTAGTTTTAGTTCTGGACAAATTTCTAGTAAAAAAGCAATACAAGCTATGAAAATAAAAATGATTAGGAAAAAGAATGCTGTGTTCACGTTTGCAAATATTAATGGTTGAGGATCTTTAGCATTTAAAAGTTCCTCAAATTGACTTTTAGTTAAATTCCTTTTTTCAGTAAATATTTTTCTTAACCTTTGTTCATAATCTAAAATAACCTTTTGTCTTGTGTTAAGATTTCCCTGTAACATTCTTGTAACTAAAACTACAACGTTCTCAGCATATGGTGGAAATTGACTAATGAAATATACTACCGGGAGATAAGACGATTTGTCTTTGGTGTGAATTAGAAGAGTGCTATCACCAATTGCATTAACAAATTTTGTCACTAATAATCTACTTATGTATAAATCCAGTTGGAAACAACCCATTTTATCTTTTGAATTTTCCAAGTAATCACTACAATGTAAATAGGTTCTTCCATATGAATAATCACTATCACTGCTATCAAAATCGACATCATTTGGATACCAAAGACTCAGTAACTTTCGATTTGCTGGATTTTCTTTACCAAACATTGCAACAGTTGAACGGTAACTTTGGTAATGTGGTTTAGAAATATAATCACTGTTCGCGAACTCTTCAAATGTTGTTGGAATCCATTCATAACTTGGGAGAATCATAAACTGTGAAATTTTAGATGAGAAACAAACATTTATCACTATTGATATAAAAGCCCAAAGTAATAAAGGGAACTTCATTCGGGAATCATTAGCTATTGCTATGTCACATTGTAAAACTGGTCTCAAAATAAATTCAATTATTATTTGTAAAGTTAAATTATTTTCATAGAAAAGTCTGAAGACAAATACTAATGCACTGATGGATAATAAAAGCACTAACCAACAGTCAGGAGTAAATATGTTCTTGAATTTACTAAACGCATCAAAGAAAGGCACTCTGGGTTTCGTAACTAGAACTTGTGCTAACATATCAGTCGGAGTGCTGGCGGTCCATTGACTACAATGATAACCATTTTTGGCGGATATAATCGCACTTTTTTGTGTTTATGTTCACAGTTGCATTTACGTATTGAAGTATGTATGCTGCACCTTCGTCTACACTAAGTGTATTAACTTTTGCTCTGTTAAGATTTGGTTTAAATTCATTGAAAATTGACTTACTGTTGTTTTTAATTGAAGTAAATAAATGCTTACCATTATTACAGTACCAACATGGAGAAAACATTTCCGAAGAATTATAATTAAATACGTTAAAATATTTTCCGAAATGTTCCACTTTGTCTAACACTGTAATTGATTCGTAATGAGTGTGTGTTGCATATAAAATCTTGAATCTTCTGTTTGTAAATTGATAGACGTTCAGGTACTTTAAGTAGTCATCAATATATCTTGGGAATTTGAGGCGGTTGGGTTCAAATATACAAATCTCATTTTGCGTTGACATCTTCATTACTGCAGCAGTTGTATAATTTCTCTCGTAAAATGTCATTCTAGCTTTATTCACATAATGTTTATAATAATAATCATTCTGAAATACCTTATCATCTATCCAGTTCATCAGCTTAACAGGTGTAAATAAATCAGACTTTTGAATTGCCATTTGTATTGGGAAAGGTATTTTATTGGCTGAAAAAACTATCTCCACTAATGTCACTGTGAATGTTGGATTCCGTTGCAACTCATTAAGTACTTTTTCATTTAATGTATTTCTTTGTGATTCATATTTTCTGTTTCTACTAGAAACTGACGGATAAGTTACTGGCACTAGACAGGTCACAGTAAAAACACAGATGAACTGCAGACATTGCATTTCGAAAACGAAAATGCGATCAAAATGTTCTGATAGAAATTTAAAAATTACGAAACGAACACGGCAATGTGATTTGTGTTTATTTACAGTATGTAGACTACATTACTATGTGGTAATTAATTACATTGAACTTGAATTATAATCTCTGAAATGAAGTTTATTCACAAACTTTACTTGCTTCGCGAAAGATAATGTCATCCGTTGAAAATTCACAACTACTAACAGCGCAGTTATCACTTTTAGTGTCATCAGCTGTCTCACACGGTACTGGAGATTTAGTTATTGGCGAATTCCTTAATTCATTTCTTACATGATTGCGATATTTCACTCAAATTATTTCTGCTTTTCATTTTTCTTCTTAAAAGATAATACACTTTCCATGTTCATTTAAATGTATAACTTTGACAAGTAGTATGGATAAATAAAATACACGTTCGAAACAAACAGACCGTATTCTCGAAATGAGTTGGCGTTTGCTCTTTCCTTTGTATTGTAAATCGTTATTGTATATGAGTTATTACGTTAAAATATTAATGCAAGTCGACATAGCTATTAAGACAAGTATTATTGGCAATATTTGTCATGCAATCTTTTATTCTTGCAATTAAAATAATTAGAATTATTGACGTGTACAGCTGAAGTTGTACTTATAAAGATATAAAAAAATATATAACTTCAACATGACTGTATATATACTTATAATTTTTGTATCTATCTGGTTTTTAAATTCACAGGAAAGAAATTAATAGTGTAAATAACTTACAATTCTGACACCAAATATTTCATAAAATGATATAAAATATTTTAGAATAATTTTGTAACGAGAGGGCTACATAATTATATGGCAACAATTACCATATACTATTATCTACATCTGCACTATTAAAGAGATAACATTCTAAATCTGTTTGCTTTATTTGTGGAGGGTTAACTGCAGAACTATCCTATCAATTTATTTTAAATTTCATTTTTGAATTCTGAAAGATACCTGGAGTTTCATAGGGCATATTAGATTACGCTATTACATCTGGAAAAAAACAATAAGTTGGACGTAGAATTTGGGAGGACCGTTTATTCTGACGTTCACTCAAAACTATTATTCAGTAACGACCAAATGGGCGTGTTTAAAACTAGTTAGTATAGATATACGTATAATTCCTAAACAATATAATTCAATTTATATATAGCATAATATCAGTGTACGTAATTGTATTTTTATCAGTTAATTTAACTGATTATTTGTTTTATAAAATATCATATTAATTAAGTAAATAATTTTTTTTTGGCTAACAACATTAGGTATTTCAGTTTTGAACATAAATTTTATCAATAGTGTCATTCAATTCTTATAAGTTATTGAAATTTCGAGGAAGGTTTTAACTCCATGAAAAAAAAGACATGGTATTCTGATGTAAAATTTTATATTTAAAATTGTAATTGTTATCATCAGCCAATCAGCATGCACAAAAGTCTTTTTTCAGCCAATAGCTATGGAGTGACAGACACAAGCGTTTTATATAACGTCCGATAGTATAAAGAATTTGACAATCCTTTACGGAAAGTAATCTCGAGAACCATTCCAAAATACTTAGGAATATGATACTTCCAGTTTTGTAAAATCCCAAGAAGGCTATATAAGCTATCATCCTTAAACCACGCTATCGGTCCAAGGAACTTTATGAAATAATTATAATCAATTTTCCACAACTATAATTAATTAAATTCTTAATTTTTAGATTTTCTTAGATAATTTTTATGCACAACTGGTGCAAATGAAATATGATTTAGAATACGCCGTTATTGCAGTAACATAGAAAGTATATATACAGGGTGTCCCACAAATATCGATCCACCAGAATAACTCCTGAAATATGAATTTTAGAATTGGACTGTATTAAATTGCCAAGTTGTAGAGAAATTTCAGAATTTTCAGATTCCACAGTCCATTTCATTGTATTGACACACTCTAGAGTGATCCAGCGATGCCAAATTTCTTAAAATAATTGGGAGCAGCCATCTTTGGGATGGACAAATTTGCAGAGCTTGAAATTTTAGTTTGATCACATGTCATAATTTCCACTTAATTTTCATCTAAACATATTTTCCAGACCCACAAAATACAGCAAAATTGTCACAAAAGGGAAATATGATACTTTGTTAGAAGTTGATATTTCCCTTTTATGGTGAATTTTTGCTAAATTGAGGGGGTCTGGAAAATAAGTTTAGATGAAAATAAAGTGGAAATTATGGCATGTGATCAACCTAAAATTTCAAGCAATGCAAATTTGTCCCTAGGCAAGATGGCTGCTCCCTATTATTTTAAGAAATCTGGCATCGCTGGATCACTCCAGAGTGTGCCTATAATGAAATGGGCTGTGGGATCTGAAAATTCAGTATTTTCTTTACAACTTTGCAATTTACAGTCCTATTCTAAAATTCATATTTCAGGAGTTATTCAGGTGGATTGATATTTGTGGGACACCCTGTATGTAATAAATCAAAGTCCCACATTCCCCTTTCTCTAGAATTTTTTTTGATTGCCTCTCTACCAAAAAGAATATAAATATAATATACAATTAGGCCTATATATAGATTTCCAGTATAAAAAAAAATATTATCTTTTGATAGAATAAATAAGGTAAATTACTATTAAAAAAACTTCAATACTGACATATCTAAAAGCTACTTTGCATAATGTTAATGTTATAAATTATTTCACTTTTCAATGATCTTATCAAAGTTCTCTTCTGAGTCTTCTAAATAAAAGATATTATGATTGTATCAACACTGTAGTTATTTGATAATACTATGAGAAGAAAATAATGTTATCGCAAGCCAAAGCAAAAGACCATAATTTACTTAAAAATTCATTTTAGAAGTTTAATATCCTAACTAATGTTAGGACACTCTTGAATTTGAAATACACGATACAGATGTGTTTATTTATCACTAATATCACTAAAATAAAAATCTAAATTACTAAAATTATTTTCTGTCTATTAATATAGTACATGTTTTTCATTTAACATAACTTCATCCCAGCTAGTTTTACTTGACCATTCCAAGATTTTTAATAATTAACAACTTGGAAGTTTTACCATTCCAATTACAGGATTTTTGCGTAAAAAAAAGGTTTTATTATTTTAAAACAATTTTTTAAGATTAAACAGAAATTTCCTTAATTGAAGCCACTTATATTACATGTTCAGATTTTCATACTTTCTGTGATTTACTGATTTTACATTATTTTTGCTGCATTCATAAATTAAGAGAAAACCTCCAATTAGTTGAAGTTTTAATGAAAGAGAATAATTGATGAAAATGTACCATTGAACTGTAAAACCAGAAGAAAGAAGAAAAGATTTTTTATAGACCCTAGTTCTGGACCTAAAATAAACCAAAATTACATAAAAATATAAAAGAATTTGTCTTGTGTTTTTTAAGGTGGGCCCGACCCAATAAAACCCAGTGGGACTTGTTGAGCTGACAAAAATTGTAATAACCCAGTTCCAATGACTATTTTGCTACTTAATTCAACTTTCACAATATTAATTTAAATAGATAAAGGTTTTACTATTGTTCTCTATTCCTTTTCAAAAATATATTATAACAAAATTATCTATAAATCAATTTTCCATCTTTTTGTAGGCACAAGTTCCATTGACAGCATCACATGTCATAGAGGATGGATGTGCTGAGTTAGAGAGGGTTGCTAGTACCACCAGAAGTGCTTTTGACACCCTTCTCAGACAAGAAATTCCTCAAGAAGTAAGTGCTTTTATATTACAGCTAATGTTGATACTGTATTTGAGGTTAAAAAAATCTATTTCAGATAATATCATTTGACCATATACTTGATATCATTCTGTTTTTTTCTTTGTAGTGGATTACAAATAAAATGTTTATACTTTTGACAGATTTTGCTTTGATTTTCTTCTGTACTACTCAGACTTATTTTGAAGTTGGTGACGCCAGGCCTCTAAAGAAGAAAATAGTATCTTTCAAACAAAATCAACAGAATTATGTTTTATTGGAAACCAAATGTGTGACATTAATTCTAAATTAGGTACTTCTTTCTCCCCTTTTTCAACGGATTTTTATTTTTCTCAACCAGAACTGCTTCAAAAAAGTTCACGAAATGACCACATCGAATTTTGGGTCGCGATATTAGTGTTATGACGTAGACAAGTGTAGATCCGATATTACATGAGTGATTGTTGTACTTTTCAAGGTTAAAACTAGGGTTAAGGATGGAGTTTGTGAACAATGCTCTTGTAGATCATTTTATGTTGCCGCTGTGCCATTTCTTATTATATTTGGTTAGTTTAAAAATTAATCTACATTATGCTTTAATTACATTATGACAACTTTTCCAAAATTTCTTTTTTTTATTCTTCAAATGAAGACGTGGATGAGATTGATGTAGAACCTGTAAAAAACTACATGAAATAGTAATATCATGGAATCGAATTCTTTCATACCTTTGACAAGAGGTCTTAAAAGAATAGGACTACTTGCATCGAATAACAATTCAAAAGTTCTACAATGCTGTGTATCGTGGAATATCAATGGTCTATCTAATCAAGGAATACAGGAGTCATCTTTACAAGGAACCTGCAATGTTTTGGAGAGGCAAGCATTATGCATCTTTTTATATGGTGTTGGTAGACCTTTTGAGCATCCCTTTTCCCTTAGCATGTTTTACAGTCTTTGTATTATTGTCATTTACAGTGATGGAACATCTAATTATATAGTGTAATTCAATATTTTGAACATAAACTTAAAATAATAATATTAAAGTACGGTATGATAATATATTTATACTCAGGAGCGAACTATACTACAATGGAACCATTTAAAATGTTTCAGATTGTTATATTTTTATTCAGAAAGATTGTGGGAATTTTTAAATTGTGTGATTTTTTAAATTGTGGCCAGCGCCAACATCTGAAATGACATCAAACAAAATGTTTGATGTCATTTCAGATGTTGGCACTGGCCGAACGAAAAATAGTCCTAACTGAAATTAAAAGTGATGTATCAAAAATTACTTTAGAGAAATCTGACGAACCTCAAGAAAAGTGGCTAAGAAATATTCTGAGTCTAAATTTGCAGAATTTCTAGATATTATAGGTGTTGATGATGATGATGACTAAGATGAAATTCAAAAGTATCAAAACATGAAAATCAGTGCAGGTAAGATGGTTTATTTTCAAACTTTCACTAATTACTTTTGCTCAAAATGTGGCCAGCAGTTAAGAGTTGGGGAAGGTGAGTACAATCATAAGAAGCCTAACTTGTCTTATGTCATATTAAGCAAAGCCCATATTCTGCTCAGGAGAAGTATTTTATTTTTAAATGGAATTATAATAGACTAATCACACCAGTAAATGACCAAACTGAAAAATCGTTGGTCATGTGCCCAAACGGGAATAGTCTTAAACGAGACAAGCTTGTGATTAGTCTCAAACTAGACAACTACCCAGTTTCTTCCTTGCTTTAATTTCAATCTTCACAATTCCCCATTAAACATGTTAAGTTTTTTTTTACTTCAATGTCATTTTTTTATTTTTATGCTTCACTTTCTAATAATTTCTGGACTGATGTATAAAGTTTAGTCTTGGGATATATCAGCGTAATGCAGGGAAAAACTTGTTTATGTTACCTGCTGCATTAATATTCATACCAGAACTAAAATTCAAGCTTCAAATTACCTGCAGTTGACGATTATTTTCCGATTTCGCCTTTTCGGACTGAATCTCTTGGAGAAATGTGATGTCACACCTTTCCCGTCCTTTTAACGAAGTGTTTTTCTCCCCGTTAACAGTAATTAAAATTACTAAAAATCATTATTTGAACTAATATTAACAATAACTTTAAGGTAATACATAAAACACAGACACTTAGAAGCCTGTCACTTGATTTTTAACATAAAGACTAATGAATTTCTTTACAGTAGACATTTTTAATGTGAATGATATTTTTTGTCACAGCAGATCAAGGGATATTTTGATATACTTTGTCGCATCTGGAGATTTAAAGTATGTGTGTGGAAGTGATCTTCGTGCATGGGCACTGCAGAAGGAAAATAGTTTTAGAAACGATACATTCTGCTTTAAAGCCTTCAATACCTGACTGAAAAAGTTAAAAAAAACGTATTCGGATAGTGCGTTATCATCATCATCATACTAATAAAGCAAAGTCAACGAAAGTGTCACTATATATGTATGTATGTATATGTGTGTTGTAAGATCTCGAAAACTACTGAACGGATTTTCATGAGATTTTCACCGGTTAGAGGGTATGGTTCCCGGAAGGTTCTTTTCTATAAATTGTTTTATTCAGGGGCGTAACAAGGGGGTTACACCACCCCCTTGACGAAATGCCCTGGAATATCTCTGAAACTACAGCACTGATTTTGATGGGGGTTTTCACTGTCTTAAACAATAAGATTCCCGGGAAGTTTTATATCTTTATATTATTTATTTTCAGGGGCGTAACAAGGGGATTATGACACCCACTTGACAAAAAAAGTATATCATCCCTAGATTTGGTTCCCCATTGACAAAAAAAATCATATTTTTTAAATGAGCGTTTTCTTTTTCAAATGTTTAAGGCAATACAATCATTATTTTATGGAGGTGTTTTCACACTCCCTTGACAGAAAAAGTGAAAATTTAATATCCTCTGAACAGTTCTAAGATTTAATGGTTTATTATGTAGGGTTTCAAATGAACCCGTCGAGAGTTTTGTCGATGAATAGTAAATTAATAAGAAGTTCATTAATTTACTATTCATTTTTAACTCACCAACAAAACTGTCCCATGTATAGGTAAGTTCGCGACTGTATTCAACGAAATATAATTCTTTGAAGAATACTCGAAGTAATGTCAAGTCATCCCGTTTTCTGTAAAAATATAATGCGATTAAAAACAATATTTTTATTGTACACATAAAAACAGTCATTTTATAAAGCATATTACAACAATAATGAAATAAAATATTTAGCAGAAGACAAATCCATCATTCTGCGGATTTCTAGGTAAAAATGAAGAATTCGTTTATACAAGTGTAAAACAACAATTATACTGAACATCAATAGTCAAATTTACATATCTTATTATAACTCCAATGAACCAAATTGTTCGGGATAGACAAAAATAAATATGACGTCAGAAAATCTGATAACTTACTTTCAATGTGCAAATGTGTTTATGTGAGCAAAATTGAAAACTTATAGAGTTTCGAGTTTTCTACAATGTTAGCTTTGTCTTAAGTATAGACATTTAAAATATTTAATATACTAAAATATGTGTCTTTGAAGTAGGAACATGAAAATCCGCATAACTGAATTTCATTAAAAATTAATTTACAAACTATAGTTTAGAAAAATAGTTTTTGTCTCATACTTTTTTCTAAACTATTTGACCTAAATGCTGATTTCCTCCTCCTATAATTGAGGCGGAGCGTTAGGGAAGCTTCGATTTAGAGATCACTTTGCAAACTTGATGTTTCCACTTCATTGACACACTGAAGGTCCAATCATAACGAAATTTAACAACGTGGAAGAAAATTCACTGCGTTGTGTTATAACGTTGCCAGATTTTTTTAAATTTTTTTATTATTTGTTTACAAATTATCGCCATTTTCATTTTTTCCCATGTTAATTTCCCATAAGGATTTTTGAAAGAATTTGAAATTGACATTACAAAAAAAACTGGTCGTCATAATTGATTTAAACTTTCACAAAGTAGTCTACAGTATCTGATATTCCAATTAAAAAAAAAAAATGTGTCATCGTTGTCATTTTTGAACTATAATGACTTGAATTTGTACATATCACAAAACCCATGTTAATGCCCTATGCTGGCTGAGATG
>JAQIWE010004375.1:0-10839 GCA_034698565.1 Campodea plusiochaeta | reverse complement strand
AAACAGCATTTTTTTTTTTTTTTTTTTTTTTTTTCATGCTCCTCATGATTAATTCTTTAGAGTTCGCCCAATCTCTTAAAAATGAGTACCATCGATTATAAAATTCTGGGATGAAGAATTATACCGAGAACCATGCCGCATATACAGAGACCGAAAGCCGTACAGTTTAGGACCCTTTACCATTATTTCCTAAGAATAACTTAAGTAATTTTCTACAATTTATAATTCAATATAATGATTCTGGATTTCACAGCATGTTTGTTATACTGAATAATTGAAGTCCTACATTTATTTCGTATACAACTTCCATCGTCAAATACTTCATTTGTGAATAACATAATAATTATATTTCCTTTATTGATGTTATGTTGAATGAGAATAAAATCGAGAGGAACTCAAAATTATTTCCCTTTTTCAGATAATCTGGATTTTTTTTAAATATCAAAAATAATATGCAAACTATAGGCTAGTTTTCCATAGCATATTTTCGACAGAGAATCTTTAACCTGTACAACGAAAAGATTTAATAACGGAATAAAAACATAATTACAGTACTCTCAAAGTACCACTGAGATTTTGCAAGAGAATCTGTGTAATTTTTGAGCATGTTGAAGTAGACCTGTTACGCCAAAATATTGACTAATTATACACGTCCGAAAAACAAAGAAGTCAACAATTTTTGACATACTGTGAGAACTGAGCAAGGAAATTAAATTTCCTGTTTAGTAAAAATTAGCATCTTCGTGAGCTGCGAAATTTTATACGCATGTATCTACTGTATAACGCTGCTGAACAATACACTTATTATACTGTATGAGAGTTTTCTAATTATTAGGAGCAACTTATATAGTACCATTGCTATTATGTACAGTACGAATAGAAACAATTTGTTGTACTAATGATTCGTACAGTGTGTCTCAGTATTTCAATCATTTGCTTTTTGAATAAATATAAAAAAATAGAAAATTACCAGTTTTTCTTTCAACAATATCTCTTGTGTTTTGAAACATCATAAAAAATTTAATCGCATTCATAAAATAAAATATTTTTTCTTTAATAAGACTGCAGAGATTCACTCGCATCTTCAAATGTATAGTATTATCATGTTCTGGAGTAGACCTCTACAAGATATACAAGCAAAATCCTTGTATTATAAAAGTTTTTCTTTAATTATTGCAAAAAAGCTTCATCACTTCATCAGTACAATAATGAAAATTAATAAAAAATAAAAAAAAAACTTTGAGTAAGAATCATTTTTCTTCTTCTTTTTTTTCTCAAAGTTTTTTGTAAATATTCATTATTGTACTAATGCTCTCTTTTGTGATTAAAGCAGAACGTTTATAGAAGGATCTTGCTTGTATATGTCTTGTAGTACTGGTCTCTTCCCGTACATAAATAATACAGTTTATAGATAGATTTTTGGAGATTCCCTGGCTTTTCTTATTGATAATTCATCTTCAAAATGATGGATTAGTCGACTTCAAAGCACAATATTACAAACATTTTCAAAATATATTTAGAAAATGTGTGTATGATCATATTTCAAACGAAACGTCAATCCAGTGTTTTAATGTATTCTGAAGTGGTTTAATCTATAATTTTGAAGATGAAATCTACATTTTATTATTTTTTCCAAGACAAAATCATTCATTTCCTTACCAATGGATGGTCTGACTATAACAACAGGAACCTTTCCATGATGTTCGCCTAATAATGATTCTGATAATGACTTGGTGAAAACGTAAGTATTCGGATGCTTATCTAACAATCTGAAAATAAATATTATATTTAATTATTATTGTTTTCCTCCTTTTCTGTCGACTTTTGTATAATGCATAATCTCAAGGTTAATGTTTACGTGTTTGGTGAAAATATTTAACTTGTCATCTACATAAAAGAGTATTATTAGTAATGTATGTTCTGGTGAAAAAATTGTATAAAAAGTGGTTTTTGGTGTAAAAGGTATTTTGCACAAGTTGACTATATATTGTGAATATTAGCAATGGCGTCCTTGAATGAAAGGGGTCGGGGAGCCATTGTCCTATTCTGGATTTTGAGTTTTAAAAAAAAATCAAGAAGAAAGGGAGGAAAAAGATTAAATTTAGAAAAATGTTTTTTTTTAATCTTTGAAATTTTAACATAAAAACTGAAAACCTCCTATACGATATAGAAAAGGTTATTTGACAAGAAAACCCAAAAAATTGTGATCGGGCTTCGACATCGCGTAATTTTGACAATACCAAAGTTTAAAAAATGACACTCCAGAATAAATTGTAAAATGGAATCACGCAAGAAATGGACTTAATCACATTTTTATAGTTATATTTCATGTCAAAACGTGATAAGCGATTTTTTATAACCCCGGAATAAAAATAATTATACTCAGCTGCTATGCCGTAATAAAAGTAGATTACATAGCATTATTTGGTAGGATATTAATTCACAAAAAGAAATGATCATGGAAAGACTAATATATTTCTTTTACATAAATATTCTGAACTTTGTACTTTATTCCGCAGCTATTTCGTGCTTAGTAACAAAAACTTATTGTAAAGAAAAATAAATATAAAAAAAAATATAGATGAAAAGAGAAAATTAAAACCCCAAGATATTGCAATAACAGAAAGGTAATTAAACGTAACTAATGGTAAGAATATCTAACTGTGGTTGTCGTTTCTCATTTGTCATTAATTTTAACTTTTTGCAGTCGTGTTGTTTGTTAATACATGACTGATTGACTGTCTAGACTTAGTAGAAAAGTTTTTCTTTCGGATCAGATAATTGAGAGACGAATGCAATGAAATTTTACATTGAGGCTCTCTTATTGGAGTGTCTTCCACGATATTGAAATGTAAAAAGCCAAAGCGCGAACACAAGTTTAACAGCAGTGATTGCTTCACGCATTGATTAGGTTGGGTAGAAAAGATTATATTCTAGAGCGAGTTACAAAGCCAGAAATATATTAATTGGACGTTCTCAGTGACAGCAAAGAAACAAATAACTAATATTATAACACCATCAGAACATGATTAACTGATAGATCACATTTACTTTTCGCAAATAAGAAAATATGATATAATTGAGTTGAAATTACACAACTTAAAATGGAAAATTAACATACATACAAAACTCATTATGGAATTTACTTACTGTTTAGTGATGCTTTCTGCTAAGGAATCATCCATTGTTGATAATGTTCTGATAAGCTTTACTGGGTCTGTTGAAGGTGGATAAACCTTTTCTTCGGTTATATCTACTTCACAATGGCAATAGGCAGTCGAAACGTAAACCAAAGCCTGAAGAAAAAGAGTTTTTTTTTATTAAAAAATGAAAGGTTGAAACATAGTATTCCTTTTTTACTATGGGTTGTAAATTCTTTAGAACCCTCTATGTTGTAGATGGTAAGTATATAACCCTATATACATTATAGTGCTGCTTATGATTTTTAGCACATTATTATATATATTTTAAATAGAGTGTTTTGCCTTAATAAATCTGAATAAAACAACAATTTCTGTCAATATTTCTACAAAGAGTCTTTATCAACACTAAAAATTGTTACTAAATTGTACGACTATAAAAGTCTTGATTAAAGCAACGCCTCTTTGCAGAAATATTGACAGAAATTGCTGTTTTTAATCGGATTTCATACCGTAAAACACTCTATTTAAAACATGAATGAATCAGTCTCTCTCAAAAGAAAGCACTATTATATATAGTTGAAATCATTTTGATAATGTCGAAATCATTTCTAAAGCGTATTTACAGTACCGGTACTAATTTTACATGAAAGCAGCAAACTGTATTTTCTCTTCAGACTTATAGTGACTTCGCCATATTAAAGGGACCTGATTATTATAAATACGATGCACTGAAGTCGGATTTCCTGACTTCATGATTGTAGTCAGTAATTCCGTTAATCAATCTCTTTATAAAACCCATCGAATTTTAAATATTGAAGAAATATCAGCTTCCAGTTTCAGAAGTTGTAATATACGGTTCGTTAAATCGTTTTAACACCATCCAGTAGTATGTAGGTCTAATATAATTTCAATTGATTCATTAGGTATTATTTTATGATTTTACTTATTGCTATACCGCTATATTATTTTATCGAAGTAATAACAATACATATTCTAATTAAATAATATTGAAATATCTAGGTCAAAGAGCAATATAAATTTATTCACTGTTGCAATATACGAAAAAAAAAACAATAGAAAACTTGTAACGACAAAACCATTGTTTACAAATTTAAACTGTATCATCCTTATAAAAAGTAACTAAGAAACTACTTAATATACGAGGGGAACTAATAAGTTCGCGGACTCGCTACCTTCCACTTCAACTATATACAGTAGATTGAGTCTGCAGAAAATACCATGCAAAATTTTAGCCCGATATATTTGTTTATTGTTCCATGAAAAATCTTGAAATACTGAGGCAAAGCTAAAGATAATGAAACCTATGCTACAAAAAGGGAAGACCGCCAAGGAAGTTCATGTTGATATACATTGTGTATTGGGGAATATACAGTGCATGCCCATCTTATTCCATGGTTAATTGGTTATTAAATGGGTTGTTCGATTAAAAATGGGATTTTAAGAGCACAAAAAAATTATAAGTATAAAGATAATCCTGTGAGAGCTGTTGAAAAGAGTTTTCAGGAAAAAGCACTGCCAATCATCACTCAGTAATTTTAGAATATCGATTAAAAGCACTATAGAAATATAGTATAGAGACAATAGCATCAGGTTAATAACCCAGGAAACATTGGTCACTACATAGCTGCCAACTAAGTGAACAGCAAAATCTTTAAATTTTTATCGTATATTTATGATATCATTGTTTTATTGAATGCCGGTTCTGGGACATTTTAAGATTGATTCACCAGGATTTTTTTGTATTGTTACAATAGAGGCTATACGAACCAATTTTTACTATCTTGAGGACAAGGACAATCCAAGAATGGTGAGAAAATAAAACCCAACTATGTGGCATTTTGTGTGATTAAAGGTGTGTATTTCAATATTTTTTATGGAATAATAAATAAAGATATCGGACTAAAATTTTGCATGCCATCATTGAAACTAAATTCACTTTCTGAAAAGTTTCATTCATCTATGGTTGAAGAGGATAAGTCGGTATGGAGTCTACGAACTTATCAGCATCCCTCGTATAAGTTTGCTAGGAAGTATTAATCGTTTAGTAACAGACTACTTTCTACGGTATGCATGTTAATATCCTCGTGAGATAAATTTCCTTAAACTTTCCACGGTATTTAAAAGTTATGTCATACTGTGCGAAAATGGAGTAAAACTTAAAATACTATTCTTAAAATGAAACAGAGTGTAATATAGGAAGTAACTGTTCTTTAGAATTGGTTAAATCACGATTTTTGTAGTGGATATTGCAGTGATTTTGAGAATACATGTAATAAAAGGGACTTACGGGCTTATATTAGCATTTTAGTTTCTGTCGAACCTTTGTCAAGACAATTTTTTTTTCTCGTAAAGCTTCTTAATGAGACAAGGCCGAGCCCCTGATGATAGTGCTCGCCCGACTTCTAAAACTTATAAAAACCTGCTCGAGAAGACCCTAACATTTTATAAGACGAATTGAATCTTTTACGTTATAACTAGACTATTGAGTAACATGGTAATCTAACCGATAATACAGTCTGAGCAATGAGCATGGCAAATACTTTCGCTCATTAGAAACCGTACATTTTGCTAATTGTACACATTTAATCACAATCATATTTACAGGGTGCTTACTGCCTATATATATTAACCCCACTAACTTCAGTGTTTCAATATTGTACAGATATATATTTTTTATTGCAGTTTCCTAAGAAAGACAACTACTGTAGTATCAACTGTAAAATTGGAAGAAATCTTGCCTTTATTTCAGCAGATTTTATTGTTAAAAGAATCTTTGTAAATTTTCAAAGTCATTACAGGGTTAGTGTGTATGAAATATTCGACAACTTGAGATTTCTCATATAAATTCAACTTCAAAATGTCAGTATAATAAAAACTTAAATTGTAAGACAATCTATGTCTACATGAACAACACTATATAATGTGAAATAAGTTAATTAAAAACTAGTTCCTCATTTGAACTTTACAAAAACATAATAATTTCTCAAATATTCGCAACTCTTCAAGTTTCTTAATAATATTATTGCAATATTCCGAAAGGAGTGTAATATATAATTTGCTACTCTGTAATTTTCAGCAAAAAATGCTCTTTCGTGCTGATAATTACGTAACGTATTTCATAGTTGCAGGCAACATCTTCGACATAAGAAACAGTCTCGTTTTTCAACTATTAATTAAGTGCTGTCATTAAAAAAGGTTTGTTCTAACTCGCTTAACAAAAAATTTAGCGATTTTTAACGCTACAAAGATTTCACTTGGTGTAATTTCAGCTATAATTGATAATTCATCTTCATTAACATGGATTAAACCTCCATAAGACAATAAAATACTGGATTTACATTTCGTTCCCTATTATTATCATGCAAATATTATAAAAATTCAATATATTGAGAAAGGCATATTATATTCTACGTACTTTGGAGAAAGGGAAGTATAACATAGAAAAAAGTTACAAAGACAGATGACCAAAATTGAAGGGCAAATTCTACAAAAATAATATTTTTGAAGATGAACAACAAGAAGCTCCTCTGAATCTTCGAAAATATATTCTGTTAAAATTATTATACTGTATTTTACTTTCTTTTTTTAGTAAAAAAAAATAGTTATTAGTCCTACTCCATGTATAATTTTGACCTATATGAGTTGTTTTATTTAGCTATATCTTTGAAATAATAAATCTTTAGACTATACTCAAACATCTTGAAGTGAAGCTTGAACCCTAGAACCGCTTTTTGTAAAGAAAATAATACCCCATTCAACAGTTTTGATTCATGCAAATCTATAATCATGTTGCATGTAAATACAAATAGCACTAACGCTTGATGGTTTTACTAATATACAGTAATTGTATTCATGACCGTATAGCTTTGTTGGAGTTATCTAGACCACCGTAATATTATTCATAATAATTTCTTTTCAATATTTTATTTAGATTGTATACTTCAAGCAACGGTTTGTGGTTCCGTTCATGGAAAGAGATCTGCATTCCGCAAAATTATCGCTAATTATATTTAGGGTTGCCATTTCTAAAGTATTGCAAAAAATTTTGGAAACTATATAAGCTCACAATTCTGCTGTTCATCTTCAGATCTTAGCTTAAAAGTATAATGTTCAAATAAAAACAACGTTTCGCCGTCTCTGTATAAAAATTTCTTGTATTATTGCAACTATAGTTTCGCTTCTATTACAAAAGTATCTTCAGGCAGCTGCGTAAAAAGGAAAGGAAAACATATAAAAGTAACATATTCCTTTTTACGCACTTTTTACCTTTCTTTCCTTTTTACGCACATGGTCCACTGGCATACGTCTCTGTTTTCGAATGAAAATTATCAGATATTCAGTGTATTATATTTCCATTTGAGTTTTAGATTTGCAATTTTGACATTCTTACTAATTTAATAGTATAACTCACACCAACTATATGTTATCTAGAAGAATAAACTATTACTTTCACGGTATATTGGCAATTCTGCTCAATTAAAAAAATCTTATAAAGTAGAACAAATTGTTTCATTATAAATTTCTGCAATATTTTAATCACAGTATCACTTTCTACGTACATAAGAAGGGACTCCATGATGAGAAATTCTGAATAATAAAATAGTTTTAGCAACTTTACTCATAACATTGTAGACTGATAAAAAATATCACTTTTCTTTACTTAAGGTCGAATTACTCATTAGTGTTTCAAAAACTCTGTAAATGTTTCTAAATACAAAAACCGAGATTGACATTTACATAATACTTTTCAGAAATGAATACAAAAAAGGAGATTTGGTTCGCTGCGAGCCTTGAATTTCAATATTGTATTATAATACGGTACTCGTATATTATTGTTTTCTTGGCAAAAATAAAGGTAAACCATATTTTTGCTCATTAAAATATTATGGTGATATATTTAATCTTAAATGAAACTTTCGCCTTATTGCAAAACTGCTGGTGGTTGTAATTCCTGTATTATTTTAATCATCAACAATTCCTAATTTTAGTATACTGAATTATAGGATTTACGGCGGTGTTATTTTTTAATTTACAGGTTCCTTCTGAGAACCCATCAGTTAGTATTTCCATAGTCTTTCCAAAATCTTATTACGGACTCAAACTGGTTATGTCTTCAAACTATTCTGACGGGTAAACCCATTGTTGACCACTTGTTTGGGTAGTTCAAATTGTGTATTTTCTATCCAATTCGCAGGTTGGTCAAAGAAAACAAATAAGTCAACAAAGGATTGTCAGAAACACCCTTGATGGGTTAATCGATTTGGGTCCGTAAGATTTTGGAAACACTATAACCTTGCGCTGGAATGGTTAAATGTTTAGTAGAAAATCGATGCCAACTTATAACTTAATGAGTATTTTGCGTTAATTTTCATCAAAATAAATGGTAAAACAGAATTACCCACTATGTTCATTTTTCAAGCTTTCAGAATGTATCCTTAGTTTTAAAATATTTTCAATTTGAAGGAGTATTTTTTCACAGCGAGAATAATTTTTCCAACACACGTAAGACGTTTTACTTTCTTTGCTCTCTATTGTACTTGTTTTCCCAAGATATCGTTAAGCTGTGTTGGAAAAGATTATTCCCGCTGTGAAAAAATGCTCCTTGGTAATAATTATAAACAATATAAAACTTAGGAAAAAAACTTAGATGTTGAATTTTTGTAGATTTTTTACGTTACCTAAAAATGAAGGCAGTTCTGAAAGCTAGAAACATGAACTCATCTTACTGAGTAACTTTGTTTTTCCATTTACTATAACGAAAATTGAAGTAAAATACTTGAATATTTATTCATTAGCAGTTGGAAATTAGAATAACGTAGCATTTACTTGGAAACAAATGCAATACAGTATAATTATTATGCTAAACCTATTTTTAAAAGAAACTCGCAATATCGCAAGAAATAATATACACTTTGGTCGAGGTTATATTGTTTTATTGTCACTGTTGTTCATAGACCGTGAATAATTAAATTACAAGCATTGTGTAATTATGTACGCTTGTTCTCCATGTTATAAAGTTGTTCTTCAGATCATTTTAGTGATACTGAGAAGCAAAAATAACAATATAAATAAAACATAATATGTATTGTTATAATTAATCAAACGTATTGCGTTATTACGTGTGTCGAATTTATATACGGAATACGGTAGGTTAGTTTCAAAAGATTTTTTTCTCGTGACAAAATATTATTCAAAGTTACTTTTGCTGTAGGAAATTTACTCAACTATAATGAAAATATTTTTTTCATTGAAAGTCGTATTTAAAAAAATAAGTACAAGTAAAACGTCGCTATTATGAAACCATAATATTTGGGAATGGGAAAAATCGAAAACTGAATATTGAATAACCATATATTGCCGAGTGTATAAAATTATATATTTCACAGGAAGATAAGAATTAATTACAATTCCAAAAAATGTTCCTTGTTTTCAAAAGTTCACTAGTTTTCCAGTGTTTTCAATTATAGGTTGCAAGAGTGCTATAGAGGGTAAGTCTCGTCGTGTATTTCTCCAGTCCATAATAATTTGCACCTGGTGAAATAATGTAACGTTGCCTTCTATAATATGATCTTTTTTGGTACTGATCTTGAAAAGTACAGATTTTTTCATAACCCAGTGTTTAGTGGTCTCGTCTTATAATGGTCCAGAAACTGACTTTGACCAGTATTGTTCCTATAGGGAGATCTCAAATACGCTGGCGAGTTTGCTCCATTTTCGGGTACTTAACCTTAACCGATTTTGATATAAAAAAATGGGATTTTTTGTATATATGAGGTCTTTTCCTGTATAAGAAAGGTAATAACAACTTTTTTCAATTTTCTCTTCCTTTTTTACGTATTTTGCCTTTCAAGTTAGAAGGTTCACATCCATCACAAGAAAACTTTATTTTGTAACCTTCTAACTTCAGAGGCAACACATGTCAAAAAGGAAGGGTAATTTGAAAAAAGTTGTTAACGTTTTTGTAGGAAAAAACTTCAGCTTCCCACAAATTCTTATTTTTATCGAAATCGGTTAAGGTTAAGTACCCGAAAATCGAGCAAGCCACCCAGTATATTTCGAGATTTAGTTTCATGGAATTTTCTTATGTCTAGGGACAATACAGGTCTAAGTCAAATTCTGGATTATAAGTGTTCCTGAAGTCTTTTATATAATATTATATAATTTTATATATATTCATCTTGACTGAAAGTAAGTCAGTTAATTATTTTTTAATATAGCGTTATTATGACGTAATACAGCAGCGTAGCTACGATTGTAGGGGCCCTGGGGCGACATGCTATAATGGGGTCCCATATACAATAAAATGTTGCTAATTTTTGAAATAGTCAATCAAAAAACTTTAATTGCCAAAAATGTGCATCGTGCAAAGAAATAGAATTTATATTTGGCTCATTAGCGAGGACGTACAGTAAGCCCGAGGACCGAAATTTTAACCTTTTTATGTAATAATATAACTGCAATTTTGATCAATTTTTGAACTCTAAACAGACATTTTCTTGTACATTAATTTCTTCCCTTTATTTTTATAACTTTTTCTCTCTTGGCTCGGGGCTCCTTATATTAATATTTCCTCTGGGGCGCCCCGTTTGCCACGACGTAGTTACGGATCTGACGTAATAAATAGGTAAAAACACGCTTTAATAAACTTACTTTAATATGTGGCATATTCTTGCAG
>JAQIWE010004374.1:0-10840 GCA_034698565.1 Campodea plusiochaeta | reverse complement strand
CTCAGCAACGGATGGATGGATTTTTATGATTGTTTTTTCGTTTTCTTCCCCTTGAAAAGATCTTTCGAATGAGCTATTAATCATTGAAATCGGTTAAGCCGTTCAGAAGTAGTTCGCGGTCAACCAGACAGACAGACAGACAGACAGACAGAGGCACTCAAGCGACTTATTATTTAGATTATTATTACTAATGCCAAAAGTAGTTATTATTATCATACCTTGAAATATTGGGATTTACTTTTTAATTAATGTTTCCATATAATTATAACACTTTATTTGAAGTCAAACGAAATTCGGCCCAATTAGACAACTGGCATGAAACGTACATAGTGCGACATAATAAATCTTGTAGCATAATACTGTATATATAAAAAATATGTTCTTGTCCCGGAAAATATGAAAGCTGTCTGTCTTTCGGTTATATCGCTTGGCTTGGGTTTTCTGGAAGTTCTATCTGAACGGGAAATTTATAGTGAATTTGCCTGAGCGGTAGGTAACCCGCAACACAATTGAGGCGGATAGGATATCAACACATTCAGGATAATTATAAAGAAAATGACGAGTGCCATTTCAGTTTAGAAAGGTACATAAAATTCTTTCATTCATCATTATGTTTTCGATTATATTTTCTTAGCACAGTACAATATTATAAGCAGATACTGTACTGAAGCGTCTGTAAAAAATTGTTTCAGGACCGATGATATAATATTTATCGCAGTATTGAAATATTTTTTTCGCACCTGTTATTAATATTTCTTACGTTGACAAGCGTGTTGAGATTGTATTGCTGTTTACTATTAGTATAAAATTATTCATCGAAGTTCAAGATTGCAATAATTAAACTATGAGCATTAAAATTAATATCAGGAATTAAATATTTTTTCTGTTTAGAATGAAACTAATTTAAAAAAACATATTTTACGAAAAACAAATACTCCATAAAATTATTTAAATCAATATGCGTTCTTTTATAGTAACTGTGATTGTTATTTCTCTACGGCTCTCGTTGTATGTACCCCCATGCAGCAAGTTTTCATTTATTATTAAAATATAATTAGAAATACAATAAACAAGATACTAATCATATTACAACAAAAACACTGGATATACTTTGTTATTGAATTCTGTATTTGATGTTTAATCAATAAATCGTAAATATTTAAATTACACGTCGTCTATGAAGAAAGTGATGTGAAATTGCATGGTTATTCATAACTTAAAGTTTTATTTTTTGCTGATGTTGCTGTAAAAATCGCACAACGTTTACATTATGAATAACAGGTAATTAACATAGAGTTAGTTTGTAGCAAATTAAAGGAACATTTGATTATAATTTTTAGATAGAACAACTACAGATAGCTCATTTTTATAGATTACCGTTTAAAACATAGAAAAATGTACCGTAAGCTACGAACTTCCAATGCAGAAATTCATCATTTGTAAGCAATTTAAAAAATCATTTTCAAGGTCATTAGAGTTTTGAACACATAAAGCCATTTTTACTTTTAGCTTTATACAGTAAATATAATATATTTTCTCTATATTATAATTATGTTCTCATTACATGAACGTTTTTTATAATTGCAAGCTTTATTGTCTACAGTCTAAATGATAAAAGTGAAGTTTTACTTTCTTTCATTAATTAAATGTTGCTGTCTTCTGTGATAATTACAATGAGGACATAATTACAGTGTTGTTTGAAGTAACTCTTGTAATTATTGTTTAGATTCAAGTAATTGACATTTATGGTATGAGTGAATGGCACTATTTTATTATTATTTTTATTTATTTAGCCATAAATGTTATGAAGATAACAATCTTATTTTACAGGGCATATAAGAAGTGAGAACAAATGAAATAACACACTGATAAATACAATAATAATAGAAAAAATTACAAAAAAGAATGGCTGAATGGCATTATTTTAAGGGTGATACACGATCTTTTATGATATATTTTATGAATTTTAATATTTTATTGCATTTGGATCCGAAATATTTGTAATCCTTGACAATCAAAACAAAAAATAATAATTTTATAAGCATTTTCACTTGTTACCTAAAAAGTAAGACGAGCAAGGACTGTATAAAAAATAATCAAGAGGACGTCGCTTTCTTGTTTATTGTTTTACTAAATAATAATAACACAAAAACAAAAAGTCTTATTTGAATGCTTATTTTTATAATTATAAGTCATTTAAAAAATGAGCACTTCCATACGTGGTGATATACCGGTACCTTTAAATCAGTTGAGACAGTTACGTATTTCAGTAATTTCACCATAATTATTCCATTTTCTACAGTTCTGATGATTTTTCTTTTTTTACAGATAATACAATCAATATATTTTAACTTCTGTTTCCTCTACACCTTGCTTAAAAGTTGTGCTAGAGTTTTTATGAAATCAGCTTCTGATACACCTTCTAACAATACCAAGTCTGACCGTCCTTACCTACTAAAACGAAACATTCTAAAGAGACAATAATTGACTGATCGCGGTCTCGTTTCGTAAAAAATTCCAAACATCTTATTTTAGATTCTTATATAGTGTTTGTGAGGCTGGAAGTTTCTTGCGCAATGTTTGGGTAATAAAGTATGGTCTTAAACTTCCAAAAATTTGAGAAATTATACCTGTTTTGGGAAGTTTAATACAGTATATTATATTACCAAAACATCTTATTATAGAGTTTATAAAAAAGAACATCCATCTAAATTGTTAAAGTTTATTTAATATCTACATTATGTGTACAATCCATTTTGTTCATAATTTATATATTTTATAGTATTCAATAAAATATTGAATCTATAAATCTTGAAACTTCGTATTCATTCACCAAGTTCTTAGCTCAGACGTTTCGCATCGTCTTTCCTTTGCCATTTAGTATATGTGACAGAAAAACATCTCCGCTTGATTTGCTTTGTGTTCCCTTAATCCCGCGACGTACTATACCCAGTGACTTTTTCTTTTCTTTTCCTTTAGAGTGTTATACTTGCCTGAAGTACCCCGAAACCTAACAAAGCTATAGCGGACAAGCAGATTACAGGATCTAAGCCTCTTTGTCTCCGTTTACAACGCAACGAGATGAATTGAGGCTCTTCCGCGGTTAAATATGGTTTTTCAACATCGGATTATTTTTCTAAGCTGATTACGAGATTACGAAGGATCACTTACAGTTAGTTGCAATAAGTTGCTCGAAATACGTAGAACGTACAAGAAGGAATTTATTTAAGGGTCTTAAAGATTTAAAGTGACTTCTAGTACGTTGTGGGTGGTTGTTCTTCTTCTTAAGAAAGACTTTGTTTTGTGTATTAAGAAGTGTAATTAAAAGAAATGGTACTTATAGTTATTAAGTATAAGAATAACCATGGGAATTGTAGTAGATTTATTTTTCGTTTTGTTGTATTCCTTGTTGAGTCTTAAGCTTCTAATTAGAGAGTGGACACAATATTTCAAAAGTAGGTTATTTATATTTTTCATCATTATACTCACAGTTTGTTATTTTGTCAAAAATATACGTAAGTTACGCCTTTCTTCAGTCTGTAGACTAGACATAAGCACAATACCTATAAGGGTATATTGTTATAATTATGCACTAGACAGCGTCCACTAAAATATACAATCAGACAGAAAATATCTAGTGCTCATCAATATTATTATAACGAAAAGTGCAATATACATTAGTTTTAGCTGAAAGCAATATCACGAAGTTTTTGTCGGAGATCAGCAGAGTTTTCTTCAACAGTCCTAATTACATATACCATAATATTACTTGTTATGATTCTTTATCTGATTCTAAAATCACTCTTTTTTCTTTCAAAGTAAAGTGACTTCTAAAAAATATCGAAGTTACTCTACGGAAACAATAACTAAATAGTGTTGGTCCTTAAATTAAAGAATATGTGAAGTTGAAGAGACGACCGTCTTTGATGGAAATAATATTTTGAACCAGTTTCTAACTTTCTATAAAACATTATTGGGCACTTAAGTAGGAATATTTGAAATTTGAAAAATAATTATGTTGTATGTCTATAATTATAAATGGTTTATCTTTAGTAAATAATATTAATATAATGGTAAAAAATACTGTATTTTTCAATGCAGTAGAGCAACTTAAATTAACAAAACTCATCATAACGCAAATTCAAGATGAAAACAAGACTTTTGGGAGAACTTTATATATTCTTTACCGTCCGCTGTTCTTGATGTAAACTCGGTTCGATAATTTTCTTAATCCAAAATCTATAGTCTAAAAGATGAGCGACTTTCGGCGCAAACTTTCCCACACCGTCGAAAAAGTTCTACCTAAAGAGACGACCTTTCCATCTTCTTCGTGTATATACATCTTTGCTTGGAAGTTCTGAGCAAACTTTGATCGTTAAGTGACCGGCAAATGAAAAGAGTCCAGTGGATTTCTCACATTTAATGATCAAAAAGTCCCAGATGAGCTCACAGAGTAAAAGATCCATTACGCGAAAGGGTTGAGACTTAGATTAGAAGGTATTTAGATGAAGGTAGTAGAGGTCAGAAACTGACAGATAATATGGAAGTTGAACTGTTTTAGAAATTGTACTTTACTTCCCTTTAGTTCAGATTGCTTTCATTATTTTGTGTTAGAAGTTAATATATTAGTCTCTGGCACTAATGTTTTATGAAGTTGCTGAGGATATATTTTAATAAGCTTGATCACGTAGCAATTTTCTACGTTACAAATGATAATATACTGGATGATGATTATGAATGATGGACAGTACCAAAGAAAAATCGCTTATAGATACATTTTTCAAATTATTTCCGCTATGCACCGTTATGTACAATTTTTGAATATTGGTGGTACGTAAAATAATTGTTAAATAGGATATAGGAAAATGGAAATACATTACACTGATATTACAAGTATTTCTCAAGGCATTAAAAGCCAATTTTTTGCATAAAAATTATAGCAATATATCCATTTGTTAAACACTGCTGTTGACAGGTAAGGTAAAAGTGATACAATTTTTTTTAATAGAGCTTTGAGCAAGTAATGATATTAACTTTGTCTTTTCGACTACATATATAGACAGATATTAATTTTATAATTAATGGTATTATGAACTGTATCTGAAGTAATAATTATTTTATTTGTGCGACATTTACACAAATAAGAGCCAATGTTGAATTAGAAAATGCATTTACACCATTAATTTAAATATCTATTAAGCGAATACGTTTAAAATTTTGAGTTTTGGTATTTCAATTCATCGACATACTAATAGCCGTACAAATAAAATTCTGTTTTATTTATGGTTTAATAACTCAATAATTCACACTTACATCTCGAACATTTTTGCCCCTATCTAAAGTTCAGGAAACGCTGACATACTTCTACTTTTTTGCTAATATGGTAAAAAGTTGGAGTTGTTTGAGCAAGTGAAAGTGTAGCAATCTATATACATACAACTTACTTTCATGATGGTAAACTTTTGATCAGTGCTTAATGGTGGGTCGCGTGGACGAGCTGTCAGGAAGCATTTTAAAGTTGAGGAAAACTAGAATATCTGTGCAGTATGTAGAGTCTTATTTTAAGGTACAATTCAAAAACATTATTTACTATAGACATGAAGTGGGTATTTCTTACAGTACAAAAAAGGTTTACAAGAGTAATGTTTCAAATGCTATACCTTGTTGCATTTACTGAAAAAGCAGACACAAATATAAAGATACGATCATAGTCAGGATTATATTATTTGTACTTCTTCTTACTCCATAATATTTGAATGGGCAAAAAAGTACTTCTAGTTTATTTTCAGAAATGATAAGCATTTAACAAAAGCATATCACTTAAATGTGCTTTTTTCTCAATAAATTATCCATGTTTCATTTTTCGAACTCCATCTGAATTTGAGATGTATATTATCCAAAACATCGAACATCGAAATTTAAACTATTTCTGTGGTTTTGTAGAAGTGATATAGTTCTCAGAACATCTGAGGGCTCTGCAGAATTGCAAACATCCTGTTTTATTACTTACACTGCACAATATTATTTCCACATTGACCAATATTTCTGTTTCAACGTAAAATATCAACTGGAAAAATCTGAGATTTAAAAGCTGTTGAAAAGTTATAACATTTTATACCAAGAAAAAAGAAAAAGAAACGTTTTTATTGCCGATTTTATCGTTCTTCTACGTGTCTCTGCACATACAAAACTTCTAGGAATAAAAATTCTTTTTTGCAAGTATGAAACCGACAAAGATAAAATTTTCAGTGAGAAAAATTACAGGAACATGGGTAATAATTTGTTAATTTCCTGTTCTCATGACATACTATTTGCTTTACCTTTTGTTACAAAGATACTTTAATTGTAAGACGGGAAAAAAGAGAAAAACTTGTAACAATTACTTTCTTTTTGTGGAAGAAAGTTACTTTTTATTAAAGCTGTAAAATTCAATTCTTTGTTAGTCATAACTTTCAGTTTTATTTTGTCGTTTTAGAAAAGGTTTACTTTGAATAGTCTGAAGGGCCCATGAGAGAACAAGGATGTTTCACTGGAAATATAGTGAGAGATGGAAACGTTATTCTGTTTCTTTGTTACAGTATGATAATTATAATGATTTTTTTTATAAAGTTACTACATCAAGATATTCTTAATGAAACTTTTCCAAATCGACTAAATCTGTGGTGTGGAGTAAGCTAAGGACCTTCTTGTTGGATCATTTTTAACTTCTGGTTTTCAGGTATCTTCATTGATTTTCTCATTTTTGGTATTTTTCAGTGGTTAGTGGTACAAAATATTTTTTCGCTATCCCAATCAATAGTACAGTACACAGTGTATGCTGACCATAATCCACTGAATGACAATAAGCGATCGTAAAAACTTCTATGAGTTTCCTGTTAATTTCATTACAATTTGAAACAATATGATGTAAGTGAAAGGGTGAATTTCAATACTATGCATTAGAAAAAAAAATAAGAACAAGAAAATTTTCTTCTCCAGTCGGACTCGAACTCACGACCTTGGTCTATCCAGGACCATGCTCTAACCATTTGAGCTACATAGAGACCGACACGTTTTTATCAGCTTAATTCAAGATAATAGTCAAATAGAAAAAGTTAATATATTGATGGATAATTATTCTGCTTCATTCATTCTATTGTTGTAAAGAAGGGGTTTTGAATATTTTTTTTTTTACTTTATTTGCTTAATGACGTATACCAAGTATAGGCGCTGAAATATATTGCACTTTTGAAGAAAAAAAAGCATTCGTTTCAAAACCCCTTTATTCCAATAATAGAAACAATTAAACTGCACAGCATACGTAGTGACACTGAACTACAGTATATACTTCTGAACAATGTCACTGTAAATAATAATATTTCAAAATTATGAAGTTGTAATAATTACCAACAACAATAATTGCCCAAATCCCCCAGTATTTTATGACTTTCTTATGCTCTCTCCAAACCTTTTCATTTGACACACATCATATAACCCAGAATAGCATGTGAATATATGACTCCTAATAATAAAACCTTCCGTCACCCCTCTCCACAATAATGGAATGGTCCGGTCACCCCGTAAAACCATGTTTATTTTCAATTCCAACTGACCAATTCCCTATTCCACTCATGTATACGTCCGACACCATACTCATATAAAATTTTGGTTTCTTTCTTTCGTTTTTTTTTTCTTTCCACCGGTCAAGAGAACAACTTTGATGCTCCATTGATCCCAAACATCTGCTAAGGTTCTTGCTTTTCCTGACCCTAGAGAACTTGAGAATTGGAAGAGATATCTGTGAAAAATGTAATAAAAGGTGGTATTTTGTACTAGAATAATGAAATTAACTTAGTTTTGTCATCTATCAATGATATTTGATTACAAGGTTATTGATATCTACATCGGGAAAGAAGAAAGTCTGTTAGCTCTGAGTAACAAAAATTCATCAATCAAGATTATGCTGGTATTATAATTTTATATTTCCTATGCTTACAGTACTTGGGTTTACAAAAAAAAAACTGATATATAGTTAAACATAACTAAAGTTCTTCTTCAGCTCTGTGATTACATTAGTTGGTTCGTGGTGTACTCCTTAAGGAATACTATGGCTACATAAACCTTATTCAAATTGTCTGCCTAGAACTAAATTAATTCTGGGAAGGAAATAAACCTTTCAAGAGCATAATTCCGTGAATAGCCATGACTTCGTATGTTAAATTAAAATACTGAAAAAAGTCATTCGATAGACAAATTTTCAGATTAATAAATGAGTAAAATCGGTTTCCCTTAAATTTCAGTTCTCTAACTATGCTTGAATCTGATATCAAGTATTTATTTGAAAATGTATTATGAGGGATGCTTGATGTTAAAGGAGTATTTTTTCACAGCGGGAATAATCTTTTCCAACACACATTGACGCATAAGCCGTTTTACTTTCTTTGTTCTCTATTGTACTCGTTTTCCCAAGAGACCGTTAAGCTGTGTTGGAAAAGATTATTCACGCTGTGAAAAAAAAATCTTTTAAATATATTTTAATATATTATTTCAAAAATTAATCTATTAAACTATGATTGGTTAAAGGTCGTTAGGTAAAGTAATGAAATATTACTGATGATGCCACGTCCTGTCACGTATACTTTCAATGATATCAATATACCTTCAGGCTGTGTTAATATTCCAAAAACAGAACGTCGTATTTCATAATCTCAATATCTGCAGGCACAATGTCACTACTAGCGGCAAAATATAAGCTTCGTTTTATACCTGAGATAAATAAAAAATATGTAAGTTCGGATACTAATCCGATAATAAAATATAGAATAGTACTAGATAGCGTCCAAAAGTACTCTGAACAATCCTATAAGGTCCTTGCCTCTTCTCGTAATCTATTTATTGGTCTGACCGAAAGAGGGCAGAGTTGAAGTGGTGTCTTGCCTACTAAATGAAGAAAAAGGAGCAAACCATGTCATTGATGTAGGAACATCAGCAATTTTGAGAAGTTCTTTTTTGTAATCTTTATGAATAACATCTTGGCTTGCTGATAGATGTATTGGACCGTCTGTTACTGTGCACTCAAAATACGTGCTTGAAATTTTTAAGGTATTTTTGTGTTCTATAATGTCTTTTTATTGGTTTTGAATCTCGGGGATCATGACTGTACTAACAGACGTGAAAAGAAAGGGTTTTGCAGCGCAAATGCATTGGGAATTTTAAGGTTTCAGCTTTGTGATATTTTTAATATTCTGAGCTGATGTATTTTTAGTCAATATTGTCGTTATTGAATCGATTATCTTTATTCATGTTAGAACTACATTGGCTAACATTATGCAGTATGATGACATTTCTTAAAAATTAATATAACTTGAAGTTAAAAGAGTAAGGTTTAATAATAAATTTAATCTTATAAATAAAAGAAAACACTATTCGTTTTACGAGAAGTAAAATATAAACGTAATAGAAAATGAAAAACAATTTAAGGCTTGTACTACGCATAAAAATATATATGTTTTTATTTTATTCTCTTACGTTACCTCCGCTTTTTTAATGCGTATTGTTTACAAATAGAGTAAAGGGGAGCAATAACAGACGGAAAAATTAGATCCATCTATGCACCAATACACGCCACTACCTACAGATTTACACTATGGCGATCACCACTTTCTACTTCCTTCTTGTTATTATACATTTCGTGAAAAGCTATTTTTCACACGAGGTGTGCAGCGGCTCTAAAATATTAGAATTTCCTTTAAATGACATAATAATTTCGTTATACAGTACGGAGACAGAAGTGCCAATAATATGTTGCATGTTTTGAAAAGATGGGTTTTCATTACTTTGCAACTTATAATTATAATGACTCGGCAATAATGTTCAACTTGAGACAAAATTACAAGTAATTGTTTATGTTAATACTTATTCGGAAATAAAAATGCAATAATATTTAAATACATTTTTTGAAAATACATTTTAATCTTATCTTACAGTTCTCGTGCAGTTTCTACACTATATGTCATGTGTTGACAAATCTAAGAGCTGTAATTAAAATAGTATCACTTTAATGGGAGTAACTGGGCTACAGCTCTATTTAGTTTAAAGTTCGAACGAAATTCGATGAATATTAAACCATTAAATTCGATAACGGTTAAAGATACTTATATAAGGAACCTTATATATTTATTCAAAGGGCGACTTTATTCTATTTTTGGTTGTACATCTGAAAATTTGATAAATGTGGAGTTATAATAACTACGATAAAAAAAATCTTATAATCTATATTTATAAATGGGAGCAAAACAGGGACGAAATAACACTTAAAGATTAAATAAAATTTCAGATGCTAATACTCTATGAAGGGATATTTATTTTTACGCTATCGTGACCGATTTCGAAGCTACAATACATGCTGCATCTTCAGAAGGCAATACATCTACAATTTTTTTTAGAAGTCAAAATAATAGGATGTAAAATATATTATACGTCTTATTATTTTAAGCTTACATTCAAAATTTAATAAAAATAATAATAATCATAGTGAACTATTTTCTACTAAGAGAATATCATAATCAACGGTGTCTTCATTTTTTAACTTTATAAGTATATTTATAATAAATCCCCATATATAAGATTCAAGTTCTGTCTGTCTGTCTGTGTGTCTGTGTGTCTGTCTGTGTGTATGTTTATGTTTTTATAACTTGAGAACTAGGCCAAGCTATACTGTCAAATACTCAAGATTATGTTAAATGGTGGACAGAATAGGTTTAAAGCTGTACGTTATTTTTCTACATCCTCTGGAAACTGAGTAAGAAATAAAAACTTACCAAAATCTAGGGTTATTTTGTTGATTTTTTGCTAAATTTTA